>JAQMRL010000001.1:285722303-286022303 GCA_035578175.1 Catonia carolina | reverse complement strand
TGAAATAAACAAGTAGATACAGTATTCAGATGAACTGCAGTCCCCTAGCCGTGGGAGTGAGAGAATGCATAACGCTCTCACTCGCACAACCCATACGCGCCGTTCCAATAACGTTGTCGTATAATTTTACTCATTGTAGTGAGCAAGCGTTTATGCATGCAGTAAACTAACAAGCAAGATAACGACTGTAGTATGTTTTCAGATTTGGATTATAACGGTAAAGACCTTTGAGCGCATGCGTAGTTATGCCAAATATCTCCCTCTCACTCGCTCGGCTATGGGACATTAGTTCGTCTGATACCTATACATTGAATAAAGGACATAAATTTATTTTCTATTGTTTTTATACCATTACAATTTAAATTTTACAATTTAAATTTAACAAGTAAGAGACAAAATAAATCAGTGAGATGGATGAACTTGTATTTTTTTACAAGATTCCGTACTATTAAAAAGTGCACAGTGTAAATCATTAGCAACATTAAGTTTGCTCAAATACTTTGTTTACATTGAAAACGCTTTTCCCCCTAAAATTGGTGCTTAAAAAAAGGTAAATAGACGTGCGGACATTCTCTGACGCTAAACTAGGCTCTATAGAAAAAAATGCTTATAATAAAAGTTGTAGATCTTTTAATTTTCTATAAACTTGATTATATTATACACTTTATTTTATTATACACTAATTTTATTATACACTTTTGTCGTAAAATGCATAGTAAGGCCTAAATCTTTAAAAAAATCGATTTTTTCACACGTTTTCGTGAGAAAAAAAACAGAAAATCGCTAATTACCGCTAAACTAAGCGTTATACAAAAAAAAAATGTTTGAAATAGATTTTAAATTCTCTACATTTTTATTGTATAAATTTTTGCGCTATAATGCGTATTAAAGCCCAATCTTAAAAAAACAATTTTTTTACGTGAAAACAGCCTCACCAAGAATTTCAGCAAACATGGCGCCTACCCAATCTTGTACAGCATTAAAATTTAGTAAACCAGGCGATTTAAAAAAAAATCGTAAGACTAGTTTTTTGAGAAAATCGCAAAAAAGTGAAAAATTATTCGAATAAACGACTACTTCCGGTTGACCGATTTTGATGAAAAGGTTTGTGTCAGGTCCGGTAGTGGTAGCCTATGTAACTTAAGTTTCAAGTTCGTACGATGTTCCGTTCTTGAGATATTCTGTTCACACACACGCGCGCGCGCGCACACACGCACACACACAATCACGCATACGCACACACAGACACACACGCAGACCAATCGCTAAACACATGTTTTTTGGATTCAAGGGGTCTGAAAACGTGTAGATCCGGTGAAAACTTGACTTCGGAAAATCGACATAAAAACAATACTTTCCTTCCTACAGGCCTATATATTCATATAGGCAAGAGAAAGTAACAATATAATAAAGAAGTCATAAGTAAACAAAGCCGAATAACCCGAAATTATTTCAAGGGGAACAGCGAATTTACAGTTCTGTTAATTTTGAATATACCTACTAAAATCATTCTATTTTTGAAAATACATTAATATTCATCACAACATTTTTAAGAAATTGTGAATTAACTTTAATGAAATGTACTAACGGGAGTGCGTTGTTCATTTATCAGAAGTACTTTGCTAACAACTGTTAACAGATGCTAATGAAAAATGTAAATTATACTTTTTTAAAAAACCGGAGGGAAAACACATGAGTCATTCATTAAAAAAAATATTCGTGTTTTACAAATAAAGCGATGCAAATTATTCTCTTGGCCGTACATCTTTTAAGGAATAACTTTATTTTGACACGATACAACTAATTAGTTAAGAATACAATTTCAAAACTATTCGTAAATAAGGTATTTAATGATTTCGTTTAAATTGTAATGTAAAAACAAAAAAATCTGGTGTGAAACACTCACACAACTTTCTCTTGCCAATGCAAATAATTAATAATAAACCTAACATTATTAATAAAATATTAGAAATAAACAAAAACTAACCTCAAAAACATAACCTTATTTTAATCATGAGTGAATGACGCAAAATGACAATCGAACTCAGTTTGGCTTAAAAATACGGAAAATCACGCTTTCACGCTAAACTAGGCTCTGTAGAGAAAAATGCTCTAAACAAAAGTTGTAGATCTTTTAATTTTCTATAACTTTTATTATATACACTTTTGTCGTAAAATGCATACTAAGACCAAAATGTTAAAAAAATCGATTTTTCTCACGTTTTCGTGAGAAAAAAAACAAAAAATCGCAAATTACCGCTAAACTAAGCGTTATACAAAAAAATGTTTGAAACAAAAGTTGTAGGTTTTTAAATTCTCTACAACTTTTATTATATAAGTTTTTGCGCTAAAATTTATATTAAAGCCGTAATCTTAAAAAAACAACGTTTTTACGTGAAAACAGCCTCACCGAGAATTTCAGCAAACATGGCGCCTACCCTATCTTGTAGAGAATAAAAAATTGAGTAAAATAGGCGATTTTAAAAAAAATCGTAGGACCAGTTTTTGAGAAAATCGCAAAAAACTGAAAAATTATACGAATAAACTACTACTTCCGGTTGACCGATTTTGATGAAAATATTCGTGTCGCGTCCGGTAGTGGTATGTAACTTAAGTTTCAAGTTTCAAGTTCGTACGATGTTCCGTTCTTGAGATATTCTGTTCACACACAGACACACACACACACACAGACACACACACAGACCAATCGCTAAAAACATGTTTTTTGGGTTCAGGGGGTCTGAAAACGTATAGATCCGGTGAAAACTCGATTTCGAAAAATCGACATGAAAACAATACTTTCCTTCCTATATATTCATATAGGCAAGAGAAAGTAAAAATCGAAACAAAAGTAACGCAATTAAACATAGTATTTTAGAAAATGACCTCGAATCCCTTTTTATGTTTTCAATTTTAAGTAAAAGTATAATTTATGCGTTTTACAACTGCCTTACCAAACCTGTAAAAAGTATTCCTGCGTATCAAAATGATGAAGTACTTAAGGAGTGACTGTATAATGGTTTTGACTGAAAATTTTGATTTTCGGTTTTTTATGTTTTTCAATAGTTTAGACCTAGATGTACCACAAACACATTAAATTACAACAAAAAATTATTTTAATGAAAAAAATTTAAGTTTTTATCAATTTTATTCTAAAACATTAACATGTTGCCAAGAACAAATATTTTTCATACATTTATATTGCTTGTTTTAGTGCAAAAAGAATTTTGGTTTTTTTTTAAATATCTGTTTCACTATTTTTAATATTCTCCGCTGTTAGTTCTAACCAACTTTCTAACCAACTGTTGATGGGAAATTAAACTTGTTTGAGTACATTTTGTATCTTATTTGTGCCTTTCCCCGTAAATTTAGATTTTTAACACTTAGGTACGTTTTTCTCAGAAACCATTTAACCTACCAGGCTGAAATTTTTACCAATTAATTATCATCCACATGCATATTCACCGACATTGTTTTTACTTCCTCAGATGCTCAAAAAAAAAATAGTAATATGCAAAATACGTAGAAAAAATTGTAAAGATTTTATGTTGTTCGTTATTCTTTTAAAACGTTTATGGTCTACAGATTAAATTGAAAAAAATCAGTAGCTAAAACCACCCTATAAACAAAACCCCTACCACCCTAGAAGTGTATACAGTTTCATTTTCGTATCCTTTATCAATCCTTTGAAAAATATACCTAAAAATAGCAAATTTAACATTGGCGGGATACAAAGTACAGTCTCCCCTTAAAGTAGTGTTTTTCTTGCGAAGGATTATGTTCTGCGGTGGAGAACGGAGAATACGGGTGAGCGCATAGTAAAGGCTGGCCGCAGGTCACTGTTTTCAGGTGTTTGGTGGATGGAGCTGTTCGCAGGTCACTATTTTCAGGTGTTCGGTGGATGGAGCTGGTCGCAGGTCACTGTTTTCAGGTGTTTGGTGGATGGAGCTGGTCGCAGGTCACTGTTTTCAGGTGTTTGGTGGATGGAGCTGGTCGCAGGCACTGTTTTCAGGTGTTTGGTGGATGGAGCTGGTCGCAGGTCACTGTTTTCAGGTGTTTGGTGGATGGAGCTGGTCGCAGGTCACTGTTTTCAGGTGTTTGGTGGATGGAGCTGGTCGCAGGTCACTGTTTTCAGGTGTTTGGTGGATGGAGCTGGTCGCAGGTCACTGTTTTCAGGTGTTTGGTGGACGGAGCTGTTTGCAGGTCACTGTTTTCAGGTGTTTGGTGGATGGAGCTGGTCGCAGGTCACTGTTTTCAGGTGTTTGGTGGATGGAGCTGTTCGCAGGTCACTGTTTTCAGGTGTTTGGTGGACGGAGCTGTTCGCAGGTCACTGTTTTCAGGTGTTTGGTGGATGGAGCTGTTCGCAGGTCACTGTTTTCAGGTGTTTGGTGGATGGAGCTGTTCGCAGGTCACTGTTTTCAGGTGTTTGGTGGATGGAGCTGTTCGCAGGTCACTGTTTTCAGGTGTTTGGTGGATGGAGCTGGTCGCAGGCACTGTTTTCAGGTGTTTGGTGGATGGAGCTGGTCGCAGGCACTGTTTTCAGGTGTTTGGTGGATGGAGCTGGTCGCAGGCACTGTTTTCAGGTGTTTGGTGGATGGAGCTGGTCGCAGGTCACTGTTTTCAGGTGTTTGGTGGATGGAGCTGGTCGCAGGTCACTGTTTTCAGGTGTTTGGTGGATGGAGCTGGTCGCAGGTCACTGTTTTCAGGTGTTTGGTGGACGGAGCTGTTTGCAGGTCACTGTTTTCAGGTGTTTGGTGGATGGAGCTGGTCGCAGGTCACTGTTTTCAGGTGTTTGGTGGATGGAGCTGTTCGCAGGTCACTGTTTTCAGGTGTTTGGTGGACGGAGCTGTTCGCAGGTCACTGTTTTCAGGTGTTTGGTGGATGGAGCTGTTCGCAGGTCACTGTTTTCAGGTGTTTGGTGGATGGAGCTGTTCGCAGGTCACTATTTTCAGGTGTTTGGTGGATGGAGCTGGTCACAGGTCACTGTTTTCAGGTGTTTGGTGGATGGAGCTGTTCGCAGGTCACTGTTTTCAGGTGTTTGGTGGACGGAGCTGTTCGCAGGTCACTGTTTTCAGGTGTTTGGTGGATGGAGCTGGTCGCAGGCTTGTGCGTAGAGTGGAAGCATGTAGTTTACACACGCACTTTAGGGGACACTGTACTTTGTATCCCGCCAATGCAAAATTTGCTATTTTTAGGTAAATTTTTCATAGGATTGGTAAAAGATAGGGAAATTAAACTTTACACACCATAGGTGGCGGGTTTCTTCTCGAGCTACTGACATTTTTTTAATTTAATCTTTGGACCATACCATTTTTTTTTTAATTACGAATAACATAAAATTTTTACAAATTGTTTTCCACGTGTTTTGCGTATTACTAATTTTTGGAGCTTCTGAGGAAGTCATAAAAATGTCGGTAGGCCTATATGTGGTTATACAAGATAATTAACTGGTAAAAATTCCAGCCTGGTAGGTTTATTGGTTTCTAATAAAATATTTAAAATAAACAATATCGATTAGTTGCTGCTCTTCAGGTGATATTCAGATGCAATTTATAACGATTAAATGTTAAACTTTACTTGTCTAACTAATCACAATATATGTCCCACGAAATATCACTCAAACTTTACTTGTCTAACTAATCATAATATATTATGTCCCACGAAATATCACTCATAAATTCACCAGCTCACCGGAGCTGATGTAAATAAACATCTCAAGTAAACATTTTATTTGTAAAATGACATTCGTGTTATTGGGATTAGTCATTAATGTTAACAAATAATATAAACTTGACGCTCCATATTTACCCGGAAATTTACAACTTGTTTAAAGTTATACACGGCAGAGATTTTTTAGTTTTTACAATGATTCCATCTAATTTAATTTTCCTTTTTATTTTCCTTTATTTTAGTTATTACAGTATCACAAATAAGCGTTAATTTCCTCGTACTAATTGCTTTGTATAGCTATACATAAAGTAATTTAGAGTGGAAAATTTATATAAAATAAAAAATAATTTTATACAAGAATAGGTTTTACTTTATATGTAATGAACTTCAAAAAAGTCCCGCATCATATTAAGAAACAATAACGGAAAATTGGAATTGATAGCTTCGAGTACCTCGGGGAGATAATACAACCGAAGACCAGCGAAAGGAAGCGAACATTAACAGATGAGAAAAGATGGCCAGTGCACTCCGAGGAACTGACCACTTGTATAAGAGGAAAGCACTCTCAAGACAAGCCAAGATCAAAAATTATAATACAGTGATAAACCTGTGTGTCTGTACACGACTGAAAATGACGGGGAAGGCTGGTCTAAGAGAAGCAGATAAATTTGAGAGAAAGATTCTCCGCAAGATAATGCGTTCGAAATTAGTAGACGGACAATATAGGTTACAAAGTCAAGAAGAAATGTAAAAGGAAATTCAAAGTTTAATGGAAACTATTAGAAAAAATCTGGTGTGAAACACTCACACAACTTTCTCTTGCCAATGCAAATAATTAATAATAAACCTAACATTATTAATAAAATATTAAAAATAAACAACAACTAACCTCAAAAACATAACCTTATTTAAATCATGAGTGGAAGTCGCAAAATGAAAATCGAACTCAATTTGGCTTAAAAAAAACGGAAAATCACACTTTCACGCTAAATTAGGCTCTGTAGAGAAAAATTCTCTAAACAAAAGTTGTAGATCTTTTAATTTTCTATAACTTTTATTATATACACTTTTGTCGTAAAATGCATACTAAGACCGAAATGTTAAAAAAAATCGATTTTTCTCACGTTTTCGTGAGAAAAAAACAGAAAATCGCAAATTACCGCTAAACTAAGCGTTATACAAAAAAATGTTTGAAACAGAAGTTGTAGGTTTTTAAATTCTCTACAACTTTTATTATATAAGTTTTTGCGCTAAAATTTATATTAAAGCCGTAATCTTAAAAAAACAACGTTTTTACGTGAAAACAGCCTCACCGAGAATTTCAGCAGACATGGCGCCTACCCTATCTTGTAGAGAATCAAAAATTGAGTAAAATAGGCGATTTTAAAAAAAATCGTAGGACCAGTTTTTGAGAAAATCGCAAAAAACTGAAAAATTATACGAATAAACTAAGTTACTACTACTTCCGGTTGACCGATTTTGATGAAAATGTTCGTGTCGCGTCCGGTAGTGGTATGTAACTTAAGTTTCAAGTTTCAAGTTCGTACGATGTTCCGTTCTTGAGATATTCTGTTCACACACAGACACACACACAGACACACACACACACACACACACACACAGACACACACACAGACCAATCGCTAAAAACATGTTTTTTGGGTTCAGGGGGTCTGAAAACGTATAGATCCGGTGAAAACTCGATTTCGAAAAATCGACATGAAAACAATACTTTCCTTCCTATATATTCATATAGGCAAGAGAAAGTAAAAATAGATTAAAATTTTACGGTCACCTGTGTATGGATAACAAACGGTTGACAAAACAAACATTTTAAGACAATAAATAATAAATCTAAGGTAGCGGATAAATGGGTTAAAGAAGACAGACGGGGTATTATTGTATTGTTTAGATCATCAACCGAAAGGCTGGTTTGAACCTCTAGAGGCTTTACTTAAATAAAACGATAAGTTAACTATTGCCTTCCTCACTGAGTGAAAAAGTATTCTATCAGCATGACAGCCCTTCCGAAAAACATCTACCTGAGACAAAAACAGTCAATTCAACAAATGAATTAATTTCAAATGTTCCAATAAATTTGAATCAACTTTACCCGTAGAGACAAAAACAGTCAATTCAACAAATGAATTAATTTCAAATGTTTTTGTCTCTGTTTTTGTCTGTTTTTGTCTCTACGGGTAAAGTTGATTCAAATTTATTGGAACATTTGAAATTAATTCATTTGTTGAATTGACTGTTTTTGTCTCAAATGAATTAATTTCAAATGTTCCAATAAATTTGAATCAACTTTACCCGTAGAGACAAAAACAGTCAATTCAACAAATGAATTAATTTCAAATGTTCCAACCCTGCAAATAACACCTTTACTTCATTCACCACAGGGTCTACCTGTATTATGAAATTCATTACTCTCACTGAAGATATTTCTGATTAGTTTCTCTTACACCTCTACTTCTTCTGTTCTTAAATTCTTCAGTCTTATAATTATTGGCTGACCATGTGAGGCAAGTGATTTAATATTCCACCTGCCTGTTAGGGGCTTAATTAAAGTTACAGGAAATTAAAAATCCTACAACTTTTATTTCAAGTATTTTTTCTTACTTACTTACTCCCATGGCCATCTATATCGGAGTTGATATTTAGCCGCACCAACAAAAAGCCTCCATGTCGCTCGATCTTCAGCATCTCTCTCTGTAGCTCCCAGTCTCTCCATGTCGGACTTAACCTGCTTCCACCATCTTTGTCTAGGTCTTCCCCGGGGGCGCCTTCCTGTGAGGTTGGGGTCTAAGTATTTTTTCTACAGAGCTTAATTAGTTAGCGGCAATTAGTGTTTTCCCCTATTTTTTTAAAAGTTCTACTGAGGTTGTTTTTCATTTTGCGTCACACACTCGTGATTAAAAAATTAAGTTATTTTCTTTATATTGCATTGTTTACTCATGATTAAACATAACTTGTAGTATATACAGTCGGACCTCTATTTATCGAACTTCTATATATCGAAATTCTCTATAAATCGAAGTATTTTCTGAGACTCGTGAAATTTTAAACGAAAAATACTTCTGTATATCGAAAACAAATTCTATATATCGAATTTAATTTTAGTGAAAATATAAATAGAACTCCATATAGCCCTCCCATGACACACTAGTCAATCCGAAACATTGAGAGAGAGAGAGAGAGTGAGAGGAAGGTGACTAGGGGGAGGGGGAGGTAGAGATAGAGAAAGAGAGAGAGAAACGTGACAATACAGTACGTTGACCACTGTGGTCCACGTACAAGGTTAGTGTGATACGATTGTACTATGTACGATCAAAAATATGTAAATACGACGAAAAAGTTTTCAAATGGGTACCTAAAACTGTTACGAGATAAAATCATGCCTAATCAAAAGAGAAAAGTTTTTCTTTCTGTGGAGAATTACCCTTCACACCCGTGTTCACAATAAAACAAACTTTATTGTAAATAAATACTGTTTTAAGGTAATATGGCTACGGTCGAGTAATCTCACTAAATATAAGTAGCAGTGATAATGAAAAAAGAAACAGCGTTTCTCTTTATCGAAGTTTCTATATATCAAATTTTTTATGAGAAACGTACAATTTCGATATATGGAGGTCCGACTGTATTTCGTTGTTTTCATTGATAAGAACAAGTCGTGTGAGTATTTCACGTTAGATTTTTTTTTTAAATAAATGAACTACTAATAAACAAATAAATTTCAGGACAAATACATGTAACTTATCTTGATTGATCTGCAGTAGTAAAGACAAAACTGAAAACTTATGAGAATTAAATAATTGAAATATGTTTTTATATTTATGTGTGTTTTGTTGTAATAAAGAATGCAAGCAACCTTGATTTCTTTGCTACACCTTTAATATTTAAATATCCACGTGTTTGTATTGCAATATACGTAAGTCTATTGCAATACACTGTAAAGTAATAATTGATAAACTTAGGCAAACGATGATTGATTAGCGTGTCATAAATTATATGAAATAAACTCTAAATTAATTAATGGTTAATTGTATCCTGTTATCATATTTTTCCAAATAATTTCCTCGTACAGTTTTTAGCTAGTAATAAAATTTTGTTTGATATCTATATTTCTTAACTGGGTACAGACGTTTATGACGTTTTATGAGCTAGATGAGTAATTATTTCAAAATTTGGCCAATTTACGATAAATTCGAAAAAATATTGTTTAAAAAATTCAAAAATTAGAAAAAGCAAAGTATTATTGGTATACACTATTGTGACACTTATTGCTAAGGTCCGTTTCGGGATCTAGGTAATTAAATAATTATTACACTAAAGTTTCCAATTACAAATATTTATTTCACTAAAAGATTACAAAATAAATGATTAAACTAATTATAATTAAGTAATACAATAAATGATTTAATAATTCACTTAAAATAGATAATTAACAATAAATAACTTACAATCACATTTATAGATTCCACAAACATACAAAACACCGAAACTGAATTCACAAAATTTACACATTAACTTTACAATACACTCACAAAAATACACTCACAACAAAGGCAGTATAACAGTCGTCGACCAGCACAATTCTCGGAATAGTTAACCTGCTAAATAACAACCCGATAATCGCGTGTCGAAGATCAAACGGATACTACTACGACCGCGCTCGGGGGTCTCCTTTTATAATCATTCACAAAGATCGTTCCAGAACAAAGTAGAAAAATCATAAAGTACAAAAATAACCCTTTATTAATGAATGCTAGAAAAATCCATTTTAAACAAGTCAACTATTGTAAATAGAAAACGTAAACAACCTCATAAACAACTTCATAAAAATAGCTGTACACAATACCCTTTTATAATAGGCGTACCTTTTATTGTTAAAACTGTAATTTATTGCTGCTATTGTGTGTTGATATTTTTATTATTCCTTAACTATTTTTATGAATGGAATTCTGGAACATTCGCGAACGATCCCGTCTTTTCTTCGATCTTGTTACACCATAAAGCACCCACTTTCCACTCTGCAAATGACACCTTCACTTCATTCAACACAGGGTCTGGCTGTATAATAACGGAATGCATTACTCTCAGAGGAGATAACTCTGACTAATGTTTTTTACACCTGTACCTCTTCTGTTCTTAAATAGTTCAATCATATAACTGGCTGACTATGTGATAAGAAATAGAACTTTTTTTTTGTAGCCCTGGAACCAACAGATCGAGTGTAATTTAACACTCCACCAACCTGTATGGACATGGAATATGGATATGGAGGGGATAAATGTAGGAGAATTGCATTAAATTACCCTGTATAACCGCTACGTTTTAAACGAAATTTACTCTTTTTTATTTCGTAAAATAAAGCTCATATTAGCATGAATTTCAAGTTTAGAAGTTTTGGGTCAATCAGGATAGAATACTCGTGAACACCGTGTAAAAATATTATAAACCCGTTCTGTAGAACTTTGAATTTTAGAGTCAAAAGAATTCCCAACTATAATACATTGGAAGGCATTTTGCTTTTGAAATATATACGAGGGCAGTCCAGAAAGTCTGCCACGTTTTGATATAAAAAAAAACTAAGTACAAGAAAAAATTTTTATTATATACATTTGAAAGTGCAACTAAAATGCTATTTTTCTACATAATCACCAAACAAATTAAGACACTTATCATAGCGGTGAACTAATTTTGAAATGCCGGCGTCATAAAAGTCTACCGCCTGTGATTTTAACCAGTTAGTCACACCCTCCTGCAGCTCCGCGTCGTCGTCAAAGCGCTGCGTCGCAAGCCATGTCTTCATTGTCGGGAATAAGTGATAATCACTGGGAGCAAGGTCCGGACTGTATGGCGGATGTAAGAAAACCTCCCATTTGAAAGCATCCAGGAATTCTCGTGTTCGATTTGCCGTGTGTGGTCGGGCGTTGTCATGCAAAAAGAGAATTTTTCCAGTCAACTTTCCACTGCGCTTGTTTTGGATCGCTCTTCTTAACTTTTCAAGTGGTTCACAATACCTCGCAGAGGTTATTGTTGTGCCACGTTCCAAGAAATCGATAAGAAGAACTCCTTTCCTGTATCGACCGTACTTCACAACTGGCGAGATTTTGAATTGCGGCACTCATTTTAAATTGTTGTTGAAAAACAACGAAGAGCGACACAGACCTTTCGCTAGCACGGCTGGATAACCACTGAACGGAGAAACGCCACGGCACCAAAATGGCCGCGATAGCTCCGCCCCTAGCGGCTACAACGCAAAACGTGACAGACTTTCTGGACTGCCCTCGTATATAGATATTTGAGTAGCCTACACGGATAGAACAGACGGTAGAGAAAACGAATGAATCAAGGATAGAAATTGTGAGGTTGCCATTTGTGTCGCTAAAGAAGTTGCTCTGTAGTCGGAATATTAACATTGAACTCAGAATGAGAATGCTATGATGTTATGTCTTTTCTGTTCTTTCGTAGGGGAATTCAACTTTATTCAATTTTCAGATTAAAAAACATAAGAGGCAATCGTATTTGTATCTTTGTAACTACTTTTAGCATTTTTATACGACCTAACTTCACCGAGGTTAAGAGTTCTAGGTGAAATTTTTCGCTAGCCGTAACTCGCTAACTAAGCGTTTTCAGGCATATGTTTATATGAACTCTTTTTCTTATTTTTAGCTATAGAATGAGATCCCAAGAGATTGCCGTATAGTTTTGAATCACCCTGTACACTATTAGAAAAAATAACAGATAAAATAGTTTTTTTTTAAATTCCTAATATGTGTACGTTGCAATCTGTTCAATTCAGAACAATAAGCAACCCAATGACCAAATAAGATGAAGATGATGTGTATGACGTGTAAATGAGGTGTAGTGTTGTACAGACCCAGGTCGACCACTCCTGAGAAAGTATGGTTAATTGAACCCCAACCATCAAAGTACACCCGGCCACTGTCTAGTATTCAAATCCGTATAAAAGTAACTACCTTTACTAGGATTTGAACCAGGAACCTTCGTCTCCGAAAATCAGCTGTTAAACAGCTGATTTTGGTGACGACTTTACCTCTAGACCAACCCGGTGGGTTAGATAAAATAGTTTGAGTGTAAATCTTTGTGAAGTCTTTGCAAAGTGTACCCGAGTGTTTATCAAATAATCTATAAATAACTATTTAATAACTTCCTACATCTATTTATAAAAAAATATTTGAGTCATATTAGAGAAGGTGGTGGTTAAAAGAATTTAAGATGTAATTTAAATTTAATGAGTAACCTGTCATTAACAATCACAATGAAAATAATACACATGAGATACGAAGAAATTCCTAAACAATGATTAACCAATTAAGTTATAAAAAATCAACTCCCCAATTAGGCTACAGTTAGTTGGTAGAATAGGAAAGAATGTGCATAATGTCCTTACGCATTGTCAGGGCAGTACTGTATTAACTCAAAAAAAATTTTTTTTTTTTATTTCATAAATTACAACAATGAGTTTGCAGTAAAAATTCTTAATAATATATTAGTAAACATCAGTAACAATATTGTAACAATATAAAAATGTTACTACATTGAACGGATTTTTCAAACACCTCATAATTTTACTTTCTCTTGCCTGTATGAATATATAGGAAGGAAAGTATTGTTTTCATGTCGTTTTTCGATATCGAGTTGTTGTTGTTTAGGTCATCAGCCGAAAGGCTGGTTTGAACCTTTAGAGGTTTCACTAAGTAAAACGAGGAGTGAGGTGGTTTACAATTGCCTTCCTCACTGAATGGAAAAGTATGCTTATCAGCATGCCGGGCCCTCTGAAAAGCACATATTTTCCACTCTGCAAATGACACCTTCACTTCATTCACCACAGGGTCTGGCTGTATAATGAAATTCATTACTTTCAGAGGAGATAACTCTGATTAGTGTCTTTTACACCTCTACCTCTTCTGTTCTTAAATGATTCAGTCATTTAATTGGCTGACCATGTGACAAGAAACAGAACTATTTATTTTAGCCCTGCAACGCACAGATTGAGTAAAAAATTTGACACTCCACCTGTCTGTTATGGGCAGGATATCGAGTTATAATACCGGATCTATACGTTTTCAGACCCCCTGAACCCAAAAAACATGTTTTTAGCGATTGGTCAATGTGTGTGTGAGAGAGTGTGTGTGTGTGTGTGTGTGTGTGTGTGTGTGTGTGTGTGTGTGTGTGTGTGTGTGTGTGTGTGTGTGTATGTGTGTGTGTGTGTGTGTGTGGGTGTGTGTGTGGGTGTGTGTGTGTGTGTGTGTGTGTATGTGTCTGTGTGTGTATACGTTCGAAATAATTCAAGAAGGAAACATTGTACGAACTTCAAACTTGAAACTTAAGTTACATATCACTACGGGACCCGACACGAACATTTTCATCAAAATCGGTCAACCAGAAGTAGTAGTTTATTCGTGTAATTTTTCACTTTTTTGTGATTTTCTCAAAAACTGGTCCTACGATTTTTTTAAAAATCGCCTAATTTACTAATTTTTTTATGCTCTACAAGATAGGTTAGGCGTCATGTTTGCTGAAATTCTCGGTAAAGCGTTTTCATGTAAAGAAATTGTTTTTTTAAGATTACGGCTTTAGTATGAATTTTAGCGCAAAAAATTATAAATTTGAAGTTGTAGAAAATTTAAAATCCTACAAATTTTATTTCAAACATTTTTTTGTATAACGCTTAGTTTAACGGTAGCGATTTTCTGTTTTTTTTCTCACAAAAACTTGTGAAAAATCTATTTTTTTAAGAATTTGGGCTTAGTATGCATTTAACGACAAAAGTGTAGTAATCAAATTTATAGGAAATTGAAAGATCTACAACTTTTATTGAGAGCATTTTTCTCTACATAGCCTGAGGTTGATTTTCCTTTTGTGTCTTTCAATCATGATTAAAATAAGTTAATTTTTTTGAGGATAGTTTTTTGTTTATTTCTAATGGTTTATTCCTAATGTTAGGTTATATTTGTCATTATTTGCATTGACAAGAGAAAGTTGTGTGAGTGTTTCACACCAGATTATATATTTTAGGTACTTGTTAAAACAGTATTTAGTTTTACAAGCTAATGCTTAGTTAAAATTTCTTCGGCGTATTATTTATAAACATCTTGTAATGTTAATAACAATTTCAACAAGGAAGTAGTTTCTTGCACCGTAAACAAAGAACCAATCAATGGATTAGACGATATATAATATAACAGGGTGTCTAAAAAAGTTGGACGACATAAACTTCTTGCATATGTATACGAGGTGTGGCTATTAAATAACGAGACTGACGTTGTAAAAAAAATAATTTTTTATTTTATACATAATCACTTATTGTCACCTTCAATATACACTCCTTCTCTATCCCTACAACGCTCCATGCGAATTTTCCATTGTTGGAAACAGTGCTGGAAGTCATCTTCTGTCAGCTCCTTCAAGACACGTGCCGCTTTCTCTTTTACAGTTTCCACAGACTCAAATCTTGTCCCTTTTAATGCAGATTTCACCTTAGGGAACAGGTAGAAGATAATAACATGTGATGAAACGTGGTTTTTTACTTATAATCCGGAAACGAAGTTCCAATCCATGCACTGGAAGAGCCGAACTTCACCGAGAGCAAAAAAAGCTTGAATGAGTAAGCCAAAATTTAAAGCAATGATGATTGTTTTTTTTATATATCCATGGGATTGTGTACCTTCACTGGGTTCCTGAAGGTCAAACAATTAACCAATATTACTACCTTGAGGTTCTTTCTAAATTACGTCAAAGAGTAAGGAAAGAACGCCTCAAAATGTGGAAGGACAAATAACGGGTTCTGCACCGAGACAATGCGCCAGCTCATTCCGCGTTAAGAGGTTCCTAGCCAAGTACAGCATCTCAGTGTTAGAACATCCGCCTTATTCACCAGATCATACACCATGTGACTTCTACCTGTTCCCTAAGGTGAAATCTGCATTAAAAGGTACAAGATTTGATTCTGTGGAAGCTGTAAAAGAGAAAGCGGCACGTGTCCTGAAGGAGCTGACAGAAGATGACTTCCAGCACTGTTTCCAACAATGGAAAATTCGCATGGAGCATTTTAGGGATAGAGAAGGAGTGTATATAGAAGGTGACAATAAGTGATTATGTATAAAATTAAAATTAAATTTTTTACAACGTCAGTCTCTTTATTTAATAGCCACATCTCGTAGTTCGTGGCAAGTATAGTTGAGGTGAGATAGCTATTTTATTACATGAAAAAGTGTATTGTTATGTGAGTATAGTTTATGTCAGCTAAGCTGAGACCTGATATAAACAGTTTGAAAGACAAATAGTACGTAGCGCGATACATTCAAAAAGTTTACGTTCTATATACAGGAAATTTACAAAAACTTATTTTTGTAATAATTAATTTACATTCTTATATAATCCTTATTATTATTATAAACATTTATTTTTAACCAGGCTTAATTTTAAAGCTTTCCGATAAAACAGAGCTTATTTTAAAGCTTATTAAAGCTTATTTTAAAGCTTAAAGTAATTCCGATAAAACTTCATCAGATGATACAACATCCTCGTTGTCATTACTTAAATCATGTTCCAAATTAATAAGTTTTTCTACTTGAACTTTGTTCAAAGAATTTAAATCCCGCATGCGTTTCTCCTCCTTTTTCACGTGAGGTATTCAGTTTTTCCACTTATTCATCGATACTTTAGAAACCCCATTTTCCAAAATTTTCCTTACTTCTTAGAGCTTTTCCTGACCCTGGAGCTTTAAGACCAAGATGAAAATTAGTCCCTCACGGTACGTGAGGGCTTGTACCGCAAGGTGCATAGCTCTATGTGTGGGAGTTCCTTGACAAGTAATTTTTGGGAAGCCGGTATGTATACATCACGCCCCCTAAAATAAAAAGTTTTCAGCGATTATACAGTAAACAGAAAACAACAATAATTCGTTGTTAGTTTCCAGCACAACTTGTCAATGGCGGCCTTTTCCACTGTCTGCCACGAGCACAAGTTGCGGTGGATGTACAGTATTCAGATGAACTAATGTCCCCTAGCCGTGGGAGTGAGAGAATGCATAACGCTCTCACTCGCACAAGCCATACGCGCCGTTCCAATAACATTGTCTTTATTTTTACTCATTGTTGTGAACAAGCGTTCATGCATGCAGTAAACTAACAAGCAAGATAACGACTGTAGTATGTTTTCAGATTTGGATTATTACGGTAAAGACCTTTGAGGCCATGCGTAGTTGTGCCACATATCTCTTTATTTTTTTTCTTGCATCCAGGAGACTCCAAAGGGAGTATAGGACATGTCAAGATAAAACTGATAAACTGGAACTTTATCACCAATGATAAATTCATCACTTACCACCAAAAAATTGTTTTTGCTACTGCTTACTTCAGTAGGCTTGTCATGAACCCCATTGAATCAAATATCACACAAAATAAAAAATAAAAAAATCAAACACAATGATAAATTCATCACTTACCAATAATGTTTTCCTGCTACTGCTTAACTCAGTAGGCTTGTCATGAACCCCTTTGTATCAAATAGTACACAGTATTTGTTTAATTAGAAGTTAAATACATTTCAATCAAAACTATTTAGAAAGGAATTCGTGCATACTGTAAAATGTTTCATCAATCAAATATTGTTTTCTCCCTTTCACTCGCTCGGCTATGGGACATTAGTTCGTCTGATGCCTATTTTATATACTCGTACAAAAGCGCTCAGCAACTTTCACGTAATCAGTCAATACCTGAATCTTGAATGGACAGTGTCAAGCCGTTGGAAAGAGTGTCGTTACGCGACCGGTTCTGAATTACGTAAATAGAGTAAGTTTATGCGGCTGGTAGAAAGTGGTTGTGAACAGGTAACCCAATTATTGTTTTAATTTCTTAAATTTTGGTTTAACCCTTTATAGGTCTGTGTTAGGTAGCCCTATACATCTTCTTCTTAGCGTGCCTGTCCGGTTCGAACGCTGGCTGTCATCATGGCTATCGTGGTCTTGTCATCTGCAATGCGGAACAGTTGGGCCGAGCTTTTCCCATACCAGTCTCTCAGGTTAGCAAGCCACGATATTCTTCTTCGGCCTGGCTGTCTTCTACCATCCAATCTTCCCTGCAGGATGCGCTGCAACAGTTCGTATCTACCGTGGTTCCTCATAATATGACCGAGGTATTGCAACTTGCGACACTTAATGGTGTTTATTACCTCTGGTTCCTTGTTCATCCGACGCAGTACCTCAATGTTGGTCACCCCATCTGTCCATGGTATCCTCAGCATTCTTCTGTACACCCAAAGTTCGAAGGCTTCAAGTTTAGTAGTGGTCGCCCTCGTCAACGTCCAAGACTCTACTCCGTACAGAAGAACGGAAAACACGTAACACCGCAAGAGTCGCAACTTAGTGCCCATAGTGAGATCATGACTCTTAAACGCCGAACTCATTGCGTTGAAAACACTCCTTGCCTTACCAATACGGCACTTGATCTCTTGTGAGTTTTCCCAGGCTTCATTGATAATAGTGCCCAAATACGGATACCATGCTACACGCTCAATTCTTGCCTGTTTTATATATAGGTCTACACCACTGCACACCACTATACATACCACTACAATACCTATACATACCACTGGCAATAAGGTCGATTTTTTAAAGAATAAGCTATGCAGTTAAACCCTATTGGCATTTTATGGTTTTATAGTGATGTTCTCTGGTAAGTAGGCTATCCAAATTTTGAAATTAGCGCGCAGCGACCATTTGCTTTGTGAGTTGCACGAATATGGTAACGATTCAATCCAGCGTACGCTACCATGTTGTTTTGTTGTTACTTTTGTACAATGCTTAAAAAATTCAAGTTTTTTTTGGGAAAGTTAAGATAAGTTATTCGTCCTATTATTCTGTTATATAGGGCAACAAGTTGTTTTAATAAGCATTCTTACCACTAAACATTATCTGATTCCCATTTCAATAAACGTTCCTTGGTAAAGATACTTACCAGGGCTTAACATAAAAAAAATGTCTTACTGTTCTGGCACTAGAAATACATTATTCAAGTCCCTATAAAACAAAATTTAACATTTTACAACATGTGTATATTTTTCTCCGTAGTACTGCCCTATAAAGGGCCAAGTACTGTCGATTTCTTTATTATAGATACCCGAGTTTGGAGCCGTGTTTCTTCAAAACCGCTTGTTCAATTTTAACGTACTATACACCAAAATTTAACTAATTTCAATCTGTGTTGTTACATGTCAGTTTCATATTTTTACCGATATTTAATATTGCTATATCTGGATGAGAAGAAAAAAAGAGCCGGTTTTTTTGTTGCTGCAACAGATTGGATACATTTAGAGGTTTATAACTCAAACACCGCTCGACCGATTTATTTGAGATTTCGCCGGAATATAAACTTGTATGTTTTGTTATTGTACATACGAAATTTCAGATTTGTAGCAAATTTAAATTTTCACCCCCCGCAGCAGCTAAGTTACCATTATTTAAATATTTTAAAAAATCTGGTGTGAAACACTCACACAACTTTCTCTTGCCAATGCAAATAATTAACAATAAACCTAACATTAGTATTAAAACATTAGAAATGAACAAAAACTAACCTCAAAAACATAACCTTATTTTAATCATGAGTGAATGACGCAAAATGACAATCGAACTCAGTTTGGCTTAAAAATACGGAAAATCACGCTTTCACGCTAAACTAGGCTCTGTAGAGAAAAATGCTCAAAACAAAAGTTGTAGATCTTTTAATTTTCTATAAATTTAATTATATACACTTTTGTCTTAAAATGCATACTAAGACCGAAATGTTAAAAAAATCGATTTTTCTCACGTTTTCGTGAGAAAAAAAAACAGAAAATCGCAAATTACCGCTAAACTAAGCGTTATACAATAAAATGTTTGAAATAAAAGTTGTAGGTTTTTAAATTCTCTACAACTTTTATTATATAAGTTTTTGCGCTAAAATTTATATTAAAGCCGTAATCTTAAAAAAACAACGTTTTTACGTGAAAACAGCCTCACCGAGAATTTCAGCAAACATGGCGCCTACCCTATCTTGTAGAGAATAAAAAATTGAGTAAAATAGGCGATTTAAAAAAAAATCGTAGGACCAGTTTTTGAGAAAATCGCAAAAAACTGAAAAATTATACGAATAAACTACTACTTCCGGTTGACCGATTTTGATGAAAATGTTCGTGTCGCGTCCGGTAGTGGTATGTAACTTAAGTTTCAAGTTCGTACGATGTTCCGTTCTTGAGATATTCTGTTCACACACAGACACACACACAGACCAATCGCTAAAAACATGTTTTTTGGGTTCAGGGGGTCTGAAAACGTATAGATCCGGTGAAAACTCGATTTCGAAAAATCGACATGAAAACAATACTTTCCTTCCTATATATTCATATAGGCAAGAGAAAGTAAAAATCTACCGAATAACTGGTCAATCGCTGTTTCATAATATTAATGAATTTGTATTCATTTTTTTATTATACTAAATAAAATGTTTTTTTGAAATTGCCGAATTAATGAGCGGTTACGGAGTTAACAAGGGTTCAGAATTTTTCTAAAACTCAAAATTTAAATTTGCTACAAATTTGAAATTTTGTACGTACAATAACAATATACAAGTTTATATTGCGGCGAAATCTCAAATAAATCGGTCGAGCGGTGTTTGAGTTATAAGCCTCTTTACACCAGATTTTGTTTTCGTCACAATTTAACTTTTTTGATACGCACTACTGAATGTGGTTTATATTTTCATTCTAAGAATATTTTTTAGTTTCTTTCTATTTCCTTAAAGTTTACTCACATTCATAAAAAAACTAATTGCAAAATAATTACCCTGTTAGAAAAAGTTTAATCATTAATTTTGTCAATAAATAATTATAAGTTTGTTATAATAGTTTGATGGCTTTGAGGATGCCCTCTCATTCTACGGGCTTCAGAGTCTGAGCACGCGGCGTAGAGTGATGGAAGTTCTATACATTTACAACATTCTGCATTCACGAGTTGATGTTCCGGATATCTCGAAGATGTTTCTGAGGGTCCCTTGCAAAGCTTTAAGAAGTTTCAGGCTGTTTGCTGGAGCCACAAGAAGTAAAATAGCTCCAATCAATAGATGTAGTCTATAGCTACAGCAATTGAAATAAATGGAGAGGTAGATCTGTTTCACAGAGATGGTAAAATCAAAGAAAAACTATACAGGATCTGTGAAGGAAGACTGTAAAAACTGCGTGATCTTTATGTTATTTTATGTATTTTTACGCTATTCGTGTCTATGTGGTATAATCTGCCCATAACAGACAGGTGGAGTGTCAAGTTATTTACATTCAATCTGTTTGTTTCAGGGCTAAAATAAATAGTTCTGTTTCTTATCACATGGTCAGCCAATTAAATGACTGAATCATTTAAGAACAGAAGAGGTAGAGGTGTAAAATACACTAATCAGAGTTATCTCCTCTGAAAGTAATGAATTTCATTATACAGCCAGACCCTGTGGTGAATGAAGTGAAGGTGTCATTTGCAGAGTGGAAAATTGTGCTTTTCAGAGGGCCCGGCATGCTGATAAGTGTACTTTTCCGCTCGGTGAGGAAGGCAATGGTAAACATCCTCACTCCTCGATTTACTTAGTAAAACCTCTACAGGTTCAAACCAGCCTTTCGGCTGATGACCTAAACAACATGTGGTATATGTTAAGCTCGGCGGCTGACTGTTTTTCTAGTGAAGAAAGAATGACTACGTTAAGTTGTAATGGTGCAGTATACTGAGGCGATATTCTATTGGTGTTCTACTGTACCACCTCGCATCCTTACGACCAGGAAGAAAAATTAAAATTAATTTTTTTTTAAACCCAGGTCCCGAATGAACCTAGGTTTAGTTATTACAATATTGTACATTAACCCTTTCAGTACCAACGTCCGTAAAACAGGACGTCCATATATTTTACGTAGTGACAACATCTGGTTTACCGGACGCCCGTAAGTCATGCATAAAGTAACAAGGTCCGGATCACCGAACATTCCCAAAAAAACTTTTAAACAAAAATTAATGGAATAATGTATTTTTAAACCGCCTCCGGGGCGTAGTGACTAGTGCGCTAGCCTACAAAGCGAAAGGTCCCGGGTTCAATTCCCGGCTAGGGTCTGAAAATCTTAACTCGTTAAAAGGTACCAAAAACCCACAGTAGTTGCTAATGACCAACTTATCGAAGCGACTTAAATAAACTAAAAAAACTAATTTGAATATTTTTAGTGTTGGAACGATTTCTTTTTTTTATGAACACAATAAAAATTAATTTTTTACAGGAAATTTTATTTTTCTTTACGCCTGCAAGGTTTTTAAATAAGGGCTGGCACTTTTAGTACACCCTTTTTCAAATTGAATGGCACTTTTGATCAAAATTTTAAATATTGTTTCAGCACTGACAGGGTTAACAGTATGTTTCATATTTGTATTATTTCATAAGTACAAATGTGCGTTTGAAATGTGGATCTACCGGAGTACTTCGAATACCGTAGACGGACAGGGTCACAAATATGGAGGTCCTCAGAAGAATGGGAAAAGAGCTGGAAATCCTGCAGAGCATAAAGATAAGAAAACTGACATACCTTGGGTACATCATGAGGGGGCCTAAATACGTGATTCTGCATCTCATAATTCAAGGGAAACTCGTTGGTAAACGCTCGGTGGGACGCAGACGAATATCCTGGTTAAGAAACCTGCGAAAAGCGTTTAACTGCTCGTCGCATGACTTGTTCAGAGCTGCAGTGGACAAGGTACGACTGACCATGATGATAGCCAACCTTCGTAATGGAGAAGGTACCTGAAGAAGAAGATAAGCACAAACTTTTGTATCACCCTATAGTGCACGCCACTGCCTGAATATCAAATTAATTTTACTACAAGACAATACTACAGACAATATACTATTAAAAATGACTGACAAACGAACAATACAATTAACTCAGCTGCATGATGTACTACTACAGGCACAAGTCTACAAAGAACTTCAAAATATAATCATAATACAGGCTTATTTTTATTAATAAACAGCAAATAATAATCAATTGTTTTGATTGATATCGATGTGGAGTATTGTAATATGTACCAAAACATTTTTCATTTTATTTCCAAGAACTATAGAATTTCCAGCACGATCTAATCATTAAAGTATTTGCAGAAACCTAAAATTAGATACAACGTAAAGAAATTTTATTTTGTTTCAAAAGATGCATTTGTGAGCTCTTTCATTCAATCACAATAAGTGGATTTATTTTTGTTGTAATCACAATCCACTCGCGTAATAATTTGAAAAAAGGTAATGATTAATCTTTGAAAAAATTATCAATTTTTGTTTTCTTAGAATTCATGTTATGGTTCTAAGGAAAAGTGTGTTTTAATTTTTCAGATTTTCTGTAATTTTTGTTATTCCAGCTACGTTACGTATATAAAATTTACTTTTTTGTTATGAATCGTTGTATGAATTTTGTATTCTTTTGTTGTACGACGGCTGTTGTTTTTTCAAACTCCGATAGGCCATAAATAAAAGAAAAAAAATCTGGTGTGAAACACTCACACAACTTTCTCTTGCCAACACAAATAATTAATAATAAACCTTTTTTTTATCTTTAATTTCAAAATCTAGAACACTATACTATACATTAAAGCACAATCACTAGATTTGATGAGAGTCATTATTAGGCGTGGAAGGAGGGGTCACACCCAGCAGTGTATCCTCCAGGATGACGTAATCATGCTATGATGGAGATGATCTTCATGGAAATGAAAATGAAAACCCAACGGTGACGAACTTAAGAAGATGTGATGTTGAAGATAATGGAAGAACGGTAACAGAATGTTATCGAAGAAGATCCCTACACCATAGACGGCGAAGACGTCGAAAATTTGGAAAATTTTGAATGGCCATTTGTCGAGCGAGATCGTTTGGATGATTTTGTAATTTATCAAAGAATCTTTGATAAAGTTGTCGTGCAACGTCTTTTACGTAGGGAATACGAAGGTCAGAATGAAGGGTGTCGTTTCTCACATACCAAGGTGCTCCAGTGGCAAGCCTTAAATATCTTGATTGAAATACTTGTATTTTGTTTAAATTGGTTCGAGCAGCAGCACCAAAAATCTGAATTCCGTACAGCCAGAGAGGTTTCAGCAAAGTCTTGTAAATTGTAATTTTTTGTTTCAGTGGTAGACGAGAACGCGGTTTAACTAGGTGGAACAAACATCTGAGGCGATTGTTTAGTAATAAGCGTTTGCTTTTCAGATGTCCATTCCACGTCAGCCGCCTGTCTAACCATAATCCTAAGTACTTCACTTTGTTTCTAGTTGGTATGTTGACCCCACCAAGGGTTACCGGCGGACAGCTGCCTCTACGAAGGGTAAAGGTGACCTGGACGGACTTTCCAGGATTAACCTTTATTCTCCACTTTTGAAGCCAGGTATCTAGGTCGTTCAGATATTGTTGAACCTTTCTTGACGCTCCTTCTGTTGTTTCACTTCTTGCAATAATGGCAGTATCATCTGCATATGTTGCAATAAGTGCATTGTTCTTCAACGGCATATCGCTGGTGTAGATTGTAAAAAGAACAGGTGAAAGGATAGAACCCTGAGGAACGCCGGCATTGATTTTGTGGGTGTTGGAAAAAGCATCTCCTACTTTCACCTTAAAGAATCTATCCTCTAAAAATTACCTCATTACCAGAAAATATGAGTCTGGGAGGATTTCTTTTAACTTATAAAGTAAACCGGCGTGCCACACCCGATCGAAAGCAGCACTTATGTCAAGAAATACTCCAGTGGCGTAGAGCTTTCTTTCCAAACTCTCCGTTAAGAAATCAGTGACTCGATGAAGTTGTTGGATCGTAGAATGACCCTGCCGGAACCCGAACTGGTGTGGTGGGATCGTGTTGGATTCAGTGCAATGAAGTAGTATTCGAGGAAGCAGAAGACGTTCGAAAACTTTTCCTAAAACGGGGAGCAGACTTATAGGTCTGTACGAAGTGCAAGCATGAGGATCTTTTCCGGGTTTAGGAAATAAAACAATTATAGCGAACTTCCACTGTAAAAGAAAATAACCCAGCCGAATTACTGCGTTGAATAATATCATAAGATACCGGAAGGTCGAAGACGGTAGTTGTTTTAAAACGCACGCAGATATTAAGTCATACCCGGGAGCCTTCTTCCTTGGTAATTTTTCTATAACCTCTTTTATTTCATGTTCCCGAAATGGGACAGGCGGTAAAGATAGCTGCAATGGAGCAATTAAACAGTCTTCTACATGATGCGTAAATTCAACATCTTCAACATCTGCATGAGGATAAAATGTGTTTTCCAGAGTGTTTGCAAAAAGATCTGCCTTCTCTTCTTCTGACTTCGCCCACGAATTGTCTACCCGTTGTAAAGGGGTAGATACGTCCGCCTCTTTAAGGAAACGCTTCGTTGCTCTCCAAAGGGACCCATCACTTTCAGTCAGATCCGCTGTAAATGCGTCAAATCGCTCTGCCTTCAACAGTGCAAGTTCTTTCTTCAACCGGTTTGACAGATGATTGAGTGTTGTCTTGTCTCTTCTCATGTGAGTCCTCTGCCACTGATGCCGAGCTCTACGCTTTTCTCGAATGAGCTCACGAATATAAACAGGGTATTGCGGTAAATAGGACAAAGCAGGTTGACGAAACATTGCTGAATCCCAAGCTGCAGACTGTATAACTTGAGTAAGGTTTTCCACTGCGTTGTCAAAATCTTCAGTTGACTTCAATTTGACGTTGGGATCTAAATTAGCGTCCACCTTTTCACGAAACCGATTCCAATCAACATTCCCTCTTGTTAACGATGGACGATGTGTAACACGCGACGGTAATGTCTGAAGAGTTAACAGTAGAGGTGAATGATCAGACGAAAGCTCGTACAATGCTTCAACTCTTGTATTGATGGAGTTTAGACCCTTTGATATAAAGAAGTCGAGCACGTCAGGTAGCCGGTTCCTTGCTGCTGGCCAGTAGGTTGGAGTGGGTGGTGGATGAGTATGAAGGTGATTTTTCTGTATAACGGAATGTAAAACACGACCACGGGGATTTATGAGCCTGGATCCCCACAAAGGGTGTTTCGAATTATAGTCACCTCCAAGTAATACTCGGGGACCTGCATCTCGGAAGAGAGAAGTGAAGTGTTCTTCTGAAAGTACAAACCGTGGAGGACAGTAAACAGCCACAAATGAAACGCTGTAGTTGCAAAATTGTACTGCTATTGTTGTAGCTTGAATATGTTCTTCCTGAATATTCTGCGGCATCAGATGGTGTCTTATAGACATACGAATTAATATAGCCGTTCCACCATGACCTGTGTTATCAGGGTGATCAGTACGGTACGCTTTATATCCAGTTATCTTAAACCGACTTCGTGATGTTAAATGCGTTTCTGAAATCATAACAATATCGACTCGTTTCTCGTATAGGAGGTGTTCAAGTTCATTCCGATGACGAAGGATCCCATTAGCATTCCACAGGAGAGCTACCATGGAATTGACAGTTCCGTAATTATTTGCCATGTTGCTGAAGTAAGACCTGAATTAATTGAGACATGAGTGTTATCATAGGAGCCATCAACTGTTTCATTTCTGACATAAAATGTGTAAGCTGAGATGATACTTCAAAGGTGTCTAATCGTGTTTCATTTTGGGTTGTTGACGCCGCAATCTGGCTGTAGGAAACAGACGGAGTACGATGTGGGTTATTTGTAACGAAGGTTTCTTGAATGGATGATTGATGTGACAGAAGCGAAGTTGGGGATGAATTTGACTTGTTAATGGACGACCTCTGATGAGATTTCAACGGAGGGAATGAGTTAGAAGAAAGTTGTGGTGAAGTTGACGTCGATGCTGCTGACAAAGAAGTATTAAGTTTATGATCCGAGTTTTGATTGGACGATCGAGATGAAGGAATATCTGTTGCATGAGAATATTTTTTAGAATTTGCCAAATTAGATGTGTTCCCCGAAGAACGGCGATTTTGAAGTTCTCGGTGAACTACGCAACCTCTATAGTTTGCCGGATGAGCATTATTGCATAAAATACAGGTGGCTGGTGTATCTCGGCTTTTGGTACAATCGGATGATAAATGTTGCCCAACACAACGGACGCATCGTGGAGGTAAATTGCAGTAATGTTGTTTATGACCATAACGCTGGCATCGCGTACATTGTACAATCTGCCTGTTTCGCCTAGGTTCTTCCACGATAATTTTAGTGTGAAACATTGAATTGAGATTAAATATTAATTTATTCCCTTTATCAGGTTCAAGATCAACAAAGTATAACGGTAATTTAACCTTATCTCGAGAAATAATATTTGTGACATTGCGAACTTTAAATCCCTTCGATATCAACTCCTCCAGAATTTCTTTTTCTCCGATCGAATGATGAAGACCTCGAATTACAACTCGGTAGGCCTTGTCCTGAGCGAGTTGATATGTATAAAATTGCGCATTATTTTCCCTAAAATTACTTATTATTTTCCGGTAAGCTTCCGGAGTTGATGGATAAATGGTGACAACTCGCGTAGTTGATGAACATTTGTTTGAATCGGTACCGACAATTTGATTCAACAATTCACATAATTGTAAAAATTTAATTTCGGACTGAAGATAAATAGGAGGTGGTCGTACTAATTTGGTATCAGGCAGTGATGATAAATCATCATTATTACCAGATTCCGGCAAAGTACTTAAAATATTAAATTTGTTTTTATCTAAGAGTCCATTATTTGAGAGTCGCGGATCCTTAGCAGAATAATTTGCCCGTTTATTGAAATTGCTGCTTTCTTCCAAAGGACCGCTTCGTTTACGTTTCGATAAAACGTCTTTCCACTCCATCGATACTCGATCTGTTAGACCGTGGTCGATATCGCTAGAGCAATCGATATGTTGCATACTAATGTGATTAGTAGTAACAGCTGATTGGTCATCTGTTAAAGATATTGTTGGCTTCTCAGCCATCAATAAATTTAGGTTATAATGGATTTAAATTAGTATTTTATTTAAACAAAAATATAAAAAAACAAGATACTTATAGTCGAAGTCTTGCAGATTGTCACCCAATTTAATAATTGTACTTAAACAAACTCATAAAGATCTGTGTAAGAAGAAAATATCACTCACAAAAAACAGCACTGAACAACACAACCGAACTGTTCAACGGTTAATGGCGGAATCCTATAATAAACCTAACATAGAAATAAACAAAAAACTAACCTCAAAAAACATAACCTTATTTTAATCATGAGTGAAACACACAAAATGAAAATCAACCTCAGTTTGGCCATAGCCTATAGAAGAGATTCTCTTCCATATGCTATGGTTTGGCTTTAAAATACGGAAAATCACTCTTTCACGCTAAACTAGGCTCTGTAGAGAAAAATGCTTTAACTAAAAGTTGTAATTAAATTCATCCTGAACTGAAGAAGTGGGTAAGAGTCAGTGCTTCAAAACTAATGAGGCGCTACAAGACAACGTCAAGACTCAATTAAATTCATTGGCGGTAACATTTAAGAAGAGGATATTGGAAATGCCTCAATCATCAAGGTGATGAAGTGGAAAAGTAGCGATAACTGTGCGTAACTTTTAGTAATAAAATATTTTTCTACATCCACTCGATTTTTATTTATAACCTACTAGAGGTTGAAAAAATACGGCTTAAATGTAAGCAATACAACCCTCTGAAACATGGGCGGGATTTGGCGGGAGTCATTGGGGGGGCAAATACCGGGGGGTCTGGGGGGTATGGAATACCCCCAGCACAAGGGGGGGTCCAGGGGACCTCCCCCGGAAAATTTTGAGATTTTTATTGCCTTCAACTCAATTTTAGGGCTGTTTTTAGGCTAAATTAAAAAGTAAATTTTGTTGGGATTTTAACGTTAAAACGTCATTTTAACTCCCAATTGATGTAAACCTAAAATTGATCTAAAATGGTCCAATAACAATGTTTTTAAATGTTAAAAAATAGTATTAACTTATTTAACCATTAACACATTTTTATTGGACCATTTGATTAATTAATTTTAAGTTTAAATACATCTCCACTAAGAACAGCTTATAAGAAGAACATCTGAATTGATGCTTAAAAAACCCCTGTACAGATAGAGTGTAAGTGAAGTGTATTTATTGTAGCATAAATAATCTGTTTGGAGTAATTTGGAGTAAATCATAACTACGATTTTTGAAAATGTCAACTTCAAAATATTTTCCATGATAGCTAGACTAAAATTATTTTTTCGATACACTAACTTGGTTAAAAATGTATACCAGTAGAATATTGGTGGGGGCAAGTGCCCCCCCTTGCCCCCCCCAGATCCCGCCAATGCTCTGAAACGATATAAAACTTTCGAAAGTAAAGGAACCAACTGCATCCAACTATCTATAGAAAATTTCACATCTGGTTAACCACCCCAACCAACTATTTTTGTAGCCCTGGAACTAGCAGATCGAGTGCAAATAATTTAACACTCCATCTGCCTGTTATGGGCATAAAAAACGAAGGTATTACATTTTTTTCACGATCGCAATGCTTTATCTCTCTATGTTATAAATATATCGATGATAAAGTACTACTTGTATGCTCTTGTCCATGAGGTTAATACGTTATTAACCCTTAAGGGTTAAAGTCATAAAAAAACTAGCTTATTAAAATTTCACCTTAATGAATTTCACGTCCTTTACAATCATTTAAGCTATACTTTCATTAATTTAAAGGCCGACATTAACCCTTGATTCATTAATAAATGGGTCAAGCCGTTTTCCTACCATCTGTCACGGTCAAGGTTGCAATATATAGGGTGATTCAAAAAGAGCGCCGGTTTTTAAACGGCTGGTAAATTTTTGTTTATCGGTTGGCAACATTGTTTGACCTCATTTCTATTTCGGAGAACATTCCGATTGACGATTCAGTTGTAGTTTCTCTTGTTCGCAGTGTAATACTCTCGCAGTCTGTGTCTAACCATGGAGAAGTTTACTATTGCACAACGAGTGTTAATCGTCAAAACATTTTACCAGAGTGGAGAGAGTTATGCGGCTACTGTCAGGCGACTTCGCGGACTAGGACGTATGAAGCACCGAATGAATCAACAGTTCGCAGGCTCATGAAAAAGTTTTTTGAGACGGGTTCAACAGTCGACCTTAAAAGTTCTGGACGTCGTCGTTCTGGCCGAACTGAGCAGAACGTTGCGTTGGTTCGTGACAGTGTGGCTGTTAGCCCAGCAAAATCAATACGTCGCCGTTCTCAACAATTGGGTTTAAGATGTTCTTCTGTACGGAGAATTCTTCGGTACGATCTCCAATATCACCCGTATAAAATTCAGTTGACGCAACAATTGAAAGTGGCAGACCACCAGAAGAGACGACAGTTTGTTGACTGGGTATTGAGAAAACGGCAGAATGATGACACCTTCGCAAACAAAATCATTTTCAGTGATGAGGCGCACTTCCTCTTAAACGGTTTTGTTAATAAACAGAACTGCCGTATGTGGGGTTTAGAAAACCCCACATACGGAAACTTGTCCCACATAATCGAAACTTGTCGTCCAGTAATATCCAATTTCATGGACAGAGTTGATGCGTGCCAGCGCAGTAGAGGAGGACACATGCATGACATCATTTTTCATACATAAAATCGGAAGGTAAGATGAACTTGTTGATGTATTTATTTTCAGTTTTTCAATAAAATAAATCTCTTAATTTGATATATCAAAACCGGCGCTCTTTTTGAATCACCCTATAGTAAGATTACGTCCACCTCTATAGTATTACATCTATTGCCAAATAACAAAATACATTCAAACAACTTTTGATACCGCGCTATAATTACAATGCTGTAACATGTACTATAAATTATTATTTAATTACATCAGTTATTAATAAACACTTTGGAATAACACACTAACTTTATCACTGATCTACCAGCAGAAGTTGTTTCCCTCTTTTAAGGCTAATCTTAAGGGGAGCACTATACCTCCTATCTAACCCGTGTTAAATTGACCTCTTTTTAGGTACACGTTTCTAGGAAACCTTTAAGAGTTAGGACTTTAATTTTTTTGTGCCTTTTCTAAGACATCTTTATAAGCTCTGGTACTAGAATCATTAATACAGAGCTAGCGATACCATTTCGAGAGTTTTTTTTGAAAAATGCAAAAACAATTTAATTTTTTTTGTAAATTTTTTTATTTTATTTCGAACTTAGTAATAATAGTGCTATGATTCTAGTACCAAATGTCACAATTATACTGGGAAACATGCTCGAAAAATTTCAACCTTCAAATTCAAATAGTTTTTGAGAAAACTGTATCTTTATGGAAAAAAGTGAATTCGCAGGTAATGAGCTGTAAAGTTTTATTTACCCTAAATCGGCCTGCACCATAATATTGATCCTCACCAGACTGTTCTTTTTCCTGAAATAATTTCCTTTTTTTTCTTATTGTCTTGCTTATTTTGACACACTTTCCATTGCCTTCTCAGCTTTCTGTGTTCTTTGAATATTGCAACTCTTAATTGTTTCCACAGATTAACTCTATTAAAAGAAATTCTGGTCAAAACATTACTTAACAAAAATCTGCATAGCTTCCGTAATTTTTATCGTACAGTTATAATTTTTATAGGTAATTACACAGAAAAAGATACAGGAGGCAATGGAGCCAAAATTAGAAAAATCGATTTTTTTCGATTTTCGAGGTATAGTGCTCCCCTTATACCATGTGAAGTGTCTTTTTTTGCGCCCTGGGGACTCCAGGAGGAGTATAGGACACTTATTTTCCACTCTGCAAATGACACCTTCACTTCATTCACCACAGGGTCTAGCTGTATAATAAAATGCATTACTTTCAGAGGAGATAACTCTGATTAGTGTCTTTTACACCTCTATGTGTATATAATGTATATAATGTATCACTACTATCAAGAAAGAAATTCTTGTACGCTATAAAAAGTTTCACCGATCAAGTAATTTTTCAGATTCCTTTTAAAGGAATTCAAATCCTCACAACATTTCAAAAATTGGGGTAATTTATTCATGAATTTTCTCCCTGCATAATTAGGCTTTTGTTCAAACAATTTTGTGGAGTGATTAGCCACATAATAATCATTTCTGTTTCTCGTGTTATGATTGTGAACATTGAAATTTTGCATAAAATTATTTTGCCTAACATACATAATCACCTCAAAAATGTAAAGAGAGGGAACTTTAAGCAATTTAAGCTCCTTAAATAGTGGCCTGCATGAGGTTAGCTGGTTAGCTCCCACCATACACCTAATAGCTTTCTTTTGAATTTTAAAAACCCTATTCATATTACTCATGCTAGAATTACCCCATACTAAGATACCATAACGGATATGAGACAAAATGAGTCCATGATAAACTGCCATTAGTAATTTTTTATCATTTAATCGGGCAATTTATTTTAGTGCAAATACCCCTGATGATATTTTTTTACGAACTTGATTGGTATAGAAATCCCAAGACAAAGATCTATCTAGAGAGCTCTTTTTGCAGTCCACATTCTCAGTATTAGCTCCCTGTAGGCTTTCCTCCTTCTTGATACATATTAAAAGAACTTAAAAATATATTTAAATAAATAAAATTCACTTACAGTATACGAGTCCTTCTCTGTCGTAACGCATGATGTTGAACCACGCCAAACCATCAACTAGAAAAGAAGAATCTTTCTTAAAATTTATGTAAACAAAAAAAATCTGGTATGAAACACTCACACAACTATTACTTAATTTCGGTCTTTTCTGTTATTCCCCCGCTGCCCCCAGCGTAATTTTTCACATTTTGCGGATATTTCGTATGCAGGTATTCTTACAGTATTTTTAACGATAAAAATCTGATGTGAAACACTTACACAATTTTCTCTTGGCAATGCAAATAATGACCAATATAACCTAAGATTAGTAATAAAACATTAGAAATAAACAAAAAAACTAACGTCAATAAACATAACCTAATTTTATTCATGAGTGAAAGATGCAAAATGAAAATCAACCTCAATTTGGCTTAAAAATACGGAAAATCACTCTTTCACGCTGAACTAGGCTCTGTAGAGAAAAATTCTCTAAATAAAAGATGTAGATCTTTTAATTTCATATAAATTTGATTACCTATACACTTTTGTCGTTAAATGCATACTAAGGCCGAAATCTTAAAAAAAATCGATTTTTCATAAGTTTCCGTGAGAAAAAAACACAAAATCGCTAATTACCGCTAAACTAAGCGTTACACAAAAAAAAAATTTGAATTAAAAGTAGTAGGATTTTACATTGTCAACAATTTTTATTGTATAAATGTTTGAGTTAAAATGCATATTAAAGCCGCAATCTTAAAAAAAAAACAATGTTTTCACGTGAAAACAGCCTCACCAAGAATTTCAGCAGAGATGGCGTCTACCCTATCTTGTAGATCATAAAAATTTAGGTAAATGAGGCAATTTTTTAAAAAAATCGTAGGAGCCGTTTTTGAGAAAATCGTAAAAAAAGTAAAAAATTACACGAATAAACTACTACTTACGGTTAACCGAGTTTGATGAAAATGTTCGTGTCGGGTTCGGTAGTGGTATGTAACTTAAGTTTCAAGTTTCAAGTTTGTATTATGTTCCGTTCTTTAGATATTTTGTATACACAAACAAACACACACACACACACACACAGACACACACACAGACCAATCGCTAAAAACATGTTTGTGTGGGTTCAGGGAGTCTGAAAACGTGTAGATCCGGTGAAAACTCGATTTATAAAAATCGACATGAAAAAAATACTTTCCTTCCTATAATATTCATATAGGCAAGAGAAAGTAAAAAAGGCGATTCATTCGTAATTACTGTATATCAAATATTTATAGTTATGTAAATAAGCTACGGGCAATATTAGGCCTACAGATCATATTTATTTCTTATAAGGATTATGTAGAAAATATTTTCTCCGAATAAACCACAGCTTACAAAATATATGTAGAAACTGCACGGTAGTGAAATGTACGAGTAGTGTCTCACTGTTGAAGTTGGCAGCACTGCAAATATTTCACTTCCCTTCCTCACAGCCCATACATTCGCAAAAGGCAATCTCGTGACTTCAGTATCTATACCAAGCTAAAACTAGATACTACAATCGGACCCGACACTAAAATTGATTCTTTCTACCAAGCTATGGTAAAACAGAGAAAGTCTTGAAAGGTCTTAATTAACTATCAGATTTTTTACTTTCTCTTGCCTATATGAATATATAGGAAGGAAAGTATTGTTTTCATGGCGATTTTAAGAAATCCACTCTTCACCGGATCTACGCGTTTTCAGCCCCCTGAACCCAAAAAAACATGTTTTTAGCGATTGGTCTGTGTGTGTCTGTGTGTCTGTGCGTGTATGAGTGTGTGAACAGAATATCTCAAGAACGGAACATTGTACGAACTTGAAACTTAAGTTAGACACCACTACCGGACCCGACACGAACATTTTCATTAAAATCGGTCAACCAGAAGTAGTAGTTTATTCGTGTAATTTTTCACTTTTTTGCGATTTTCTCAAAAACGGGTCCTACGATTTTTTTAAAAATCGCCTCATTTACTTAATTTTTGATGCTCTACAAGATAGGGAAGGTGTCATGTTTGCTGAAATTCTTGGTGAGGATGTTTTCACGTAAAAAAATATTTTTTTATGATTGCGGCTTTAATGTGCATTTTAGCGCAAAAATGTACGAGGGGGTACCCAAAAGTATCCGGAATAGCTCTGCTGTGGGCGGAGCTTGTGCAGTACAAATTCCCGCCACTAGGCTGCTTGTAGCGCTACTCATTGCCAGTTCAATGCCATTTTGTTCGTTGATCTAGCTTGTTCTGTTCTCGTGCAGTGATTGTTCTCGCTAGTGCTGTTTTGTGCTCGTGTCGTTTTTCATGATGGCAAGTTTTAATGAACAACGTGCGGCTGTGAAATTTTGCTTCTTGCTCGGTAAAAACGCCGCGGAAACAGTTGTAATGTTGAACACAGCTTACAAAGACGACGCTATTGGAAAAACCCAAGTGTACAAGTGGTTTTTGCGCTTTAAAAATGGCGACATGTCGATTGAGAACAAACCTCGTTCTGGACGAACGTCGACTTCCCGAACAGACGAAAATGTTGTGAAAGTGAAAGAAATTGTACGAACAGACCGACGACAGACCATTGACCAAATATCACAGGTTAGTGGGTTATCTTGGAGCTCAGTCCAACGCATTTTAACAGAAGACTTGACAATGAAAAGAGTCGCTGCCAAGTTTGTGCCTCGGGTTCTGACAGACACTCAAAAGGAACGTCGAATTGAAACGTGTAGTGATTTGAAACAACAGCTTGAAACTGATCCAGATTTCATGTCAAAGATCATTACGGGTGACGAGTCTTGGTGCTATGGGTACGACCCAGAAACCAAACAACAATCCAGTCAATGGAAGACTTCATTATCACCCCGACCAAAAAAAAGTCGTCAAGTCAGATCGAACATCAAAACAATGCTGATTTGTTTTTTGATGTGAGGTGTCCATTCAGAGTTCGTTCCACCAGGCCAGACGGTAAATCAAGCTTTTTATCTTGAAGTGTTAAGAAGACTACGAAACAGCATTCGTCGTAAAAGACCTAATTTGTGGCAGACAGGGGACTGGTTTTTCCACCACGACAACGCGCCTGCACACACGGCAATCTCGGTTACCCAGTTTTTGGCGAAAAACGGCATGGTTTTACTACCACACGCACCGTACTCACCCGATCTGGCTCCGTGTGATTTTTTCTTGTTCCCACGCATGAAAAGGGGCATGAAAGGTCTCCTATTTAACAACGTTGATGATGTCAAGAAAAAAACGACGGATGAGCTGGCAGCCATCACTGAAGAGGAGTACAAAAAATGTTTTGAACAGTGGAAGCACCGGTGGGACAAATGTATTAGTTGTAATGGAGAGTATTTTGAAGGGGATAAGGTTCTTTTGTAAAAAAATTAAAAATAAATAGTTTTAAAAAATAATTCCGGTTTCTTTTGGGTACCCCCTCGTATATAATAAAACTTGCAGAGAATTTAAAATGCTACAACTTTTATTTCAAACATTTTTTTTCATAACGCTTAGTTTAGTGGTAATTAGCGATTTTCTTTTTTTTCTAACGAAAACGTGTGAAAAATCGATTTTTTTAAGATTTTGGCCGTAGTATGCATTTTACAACACAAGTGGTTATAATCAAATTTACCGAAAATAAAAGATCTACAAAATTTATTTATAGAATTTTTCTGTACAGACCCTAGTTTAGCGTGAAAGAGTGATTTTTTCATATTTTTAAGCTAAACAGGTCGATTTTCATTTTCTGTCTTTCACTCATGATTAAAATAAGGTTATGTTTTTTGAGGTTAGTTTTTTGTTTATTTCTAATATTTTATTACTAATGTTAGGTTATATTGTTTAAATTATTTGCATTGGCAAGAGAAAGTTGTGTGAGTGTTTCACACCAGATTTTTCGTTTATTTCTAATGTTTTATTACTAATGTTAGGTTATATTGTTAATTATTTGCATTGGCAGGAGAAAGGTGTGTGAGTGTTTCACACCAGATTTTTATTATAGTCGAGTTTAGTTTAAGATCTAAATTTTGTAATTTATTTAATTGAATCAAAATACAATCTACTTGTAATTGTAAATTAATAATAGTCTACGGTTAATTAATTGTAATTTTTTTGTCATCAGTCTCTCGACTGGTTTGATGCAGTTCTCCAAGCTGTTCTATCTTGCGCAAGTCGTTGCATATCTATATATACCTGTAACACCCTACATATTTTGTAATTTGCTTTATATATTCTAATCTTTGCCTCCCTCTACAATTTACTCCCTCAATTTTATATTTTGTAATTTGTAATTTTGTAAAATAATAATATTGTTATAAGTTTAAAGGAAGTTTGTTTACTATTTATTATACTAGATCCTAAAAGAACCTAGGTTAAGGTGTTTACAATATTTTAATCTACGTCTACAACAAAGATGCACTTCATTGCCAGGTGAAACGATATTGTTTACTTTTATGTATTCGTAAGTACAGGGCCTTCCTGGTAATAATAAATACGTACAAGAAATCTCATTTGCGTCATCATAGTACGTTATTTTGTTCATTATTAAAGTATTATTATTATTTAATTGTAATTCATAAATTTATTTATGATATCCAAGAATTTTATCCGCACAATTTTTCATTTTTTTCTTTAAGTTTTTCCTTTTGTCTAACAGGCATGGATTCTTTTCTTTTTTTAATTTATTTTAAGTCGCAACAACATCTTGTTTATTAACGACTACTTTTGGGTATGAAACGATAATAAAACTTTATTTTATTTTCTTATTTTTAACCCCCAACGTAAAAAGAAGCGTGTTTATACGTTTAACGTGTTGTAAGTTCTGATGCTTCTACACCTATTTTTTATATATATATTGTGGCAGAATCGACTGGATCGTTCGCGAAGGTTCCAGAATTCCATTCATAAAAATAGTTAAGGAATAAAAAAAATAACAATACGCAATAGCAACAGTGAAGGATAGTTTTACAATGATGACCATAAAGGTGCGTCTATTATAAAGTTTAGGTATTGTGCACAGCTATTATGAGGGGGGCAGGTTGTTTACGTTTTCTATTTACAAAAGACCTATTCTTGACTTATTTACAACGGATTTTTCTAGCATTCATTAATAAAAGGTTATTTATTTTTTGTACTTTATTGTTTGCATGATTTCTCTACTTTTCTCTGGAACTATCTTTGTAAAAAGGTATACAGGGTGATTCATGAAGTTCTCCCCCCACTTCTACAGCACATTGTACTAGTAAAAATAATGAAAAAATGTTATATAAACATAGGTCCGAAAACGCTTCGTTAGCGAGTTACAGCTAGCGAAAGTTTCGCCTGGATTTCAGTTCACCAGGTGAAATGAGGTCTTCCTGGAATTGTGGTAAGGTAGATTAAGGGGCGAATTCAATCATTTCTTATGGTTTTTGATCTGATAAATTGAATAAAACAGGTCCCAGAACTGTAAGTTAAATAGTTTTTGAGAAAACCAGTGTCAAATGCAAAAAATGGAGTGAAAATCACATTTTTTCATCTTTGGGCAAGAATAACTTTGTTATTTCACCAAGAAACAGTTAAAATTTTTCAATAAAAAATGTAGAAAATTTTATTCTGAACAAACCGGTGTAAATAAAGTACACAGAAAGCGAATAGTTTTTGAGAAAACCAGTGTCAAATGCAAAAAAATGGAGTGAAAAAAACACATTTTTTCATTTTAGTTTTTCCGGTTAATTTTACTTTGTACTCTTATGAATAAAAACTCATTTAATCAAACATCTATTCGCTTTCTGTGTACTTAATTTACACCGGTTTGTTCAGAATAAAATTTTCTACATGTTTTATTGAAAAATTTTAACTGTTTCTTGGTGAAATAACACAGTTATCCTTGCCCAAAGATGAAAAAATAAGTTTTTCACTCCATTTTTTGCATTTGACACTGGTTTTCTTAAAAACTATTTAACTTACAGATCTGGGACCTGTTTTATTCAATTTATCAGATCAAAAACCATAAGAAATGATTTAATTTGCCCCTTAATCTACCTTACCACAATTCCAGGAAGACCTCATTTCACCTGGTGAACTGAAATCCAGGCGAAACTTTCGCTAGCTGTAACTCGCTAACGAAGCGTTTTCGGACCTATGTTTATATAACATTTTTTCATTATTTTTACTAGTACAATGTGCTGTAGAAGTGGGGGGGAGAACTTCATGAATCACCCTGTATAAGGAGACCCCGAGCGCGGTCCAGTGAGTTACTATTCGTGTGATCTTTGCCGAGCGATTATCGAGGTGCGTAAACAGATTACGTATCCGAGTAACGATTGTTATACCGTTTTTGTGAGTGTATTGTGAAGTTAATGTGTAAATTTTGTGAATTCAATTTCTATGTTTTGTATGTTTGTGTATTATAAAAGTGATTGTAAGTAGGCTAAGTAAATTATTTATTGTTTATTATTTATTTGAAGTGAATTATTAAATCATTTATTGTATTACTAAATTATAATTAGTTTAATTATTTATTTTGTAATCTTTTAGTGTAATAAATATTTGTAATTGTAAACTTTAGTGTAATAATTATTTAATAACCTAGATCCCGAAACGGACCTTAGCAATAAGTGTCACAATATATAAAATTCGATGTATGTGTATGTATGTATGTTTGTTTGTGTGTGTGTGTGTGTGTGTGTGTGTGTGTGTGTGTGTGTGTGTGTGTGTGTGTGTGTGTACCGTCTGCATTAGCAGCAATTTGCAAAACAGTCGGACGTTAAACCAAAAAAAAAAAGTGTATGTGTATGTTACCCCTTTATCTCCTAAATTACTGAACCAATTTTTATGCAGTTTTTTATGTTGTAACTATGATGCCGGTGCAGGTTTTAGGTTATTGAAACCCTTAAAAAGTTAGCCCTAAAGGGTTGAAAATAATGTTTATGTCCTACATTAAGGCTTTTATGAGGTTAGATAATCTGCTGTTTTTAAACCAGCTGATGTGATTCAAATAAAGATTTAACATAAATAAAGTCATATGATTTAACAAATAGCGACGTGGTGCTAAGGATCAGCTGGTGCAACATCACTTGATAATTTTATTGTATTTTATTATGTAGATACAATTTTATATTGTTGAGTATTTTATACAGTAAAGTTCCGTGTTTCTTTAATTTATTTTAATTTTCTTTTAATGGGTGAGTGATCAATTACTTTGATATTTTATTTTGACTTTTATTTTATTCAACGTAAATTTAAGTTTTTGGTTTTGACAATTATTTTTTTGTGGTTGTTTTTTTTGTTTTTTCCATTTTCAATAATGACATAAAAAAAACCACTAGGAACAAAATCTTTAAAAGCAAAAAAACTTCAAAAACCAAGAACTGCTGAAACTTATTTCTTATACTCTTAATTCTTTATTTTCTTATTATTTCTTATTGAACACAATTTCTGCTACATATTTTTTAAAAAAAGTGGAAAATATATGCTTTTCAGCGAGCCTGGTATGCTGTTAAGCATACTTTTCCACTCAGTGAGTTGTGGCACTTGTAAACCACCTCACTCCTCGTTTTACTCAGTAAAACCTCTACAGGTTCAAACCAGCCTTTTGGCTGATGACCTAAACAACTTTATGCATCCGTTATTTACTTTTTCCAGCATCTGTTATAAATCATATAAATTACTTTAGCACCAACACTATGACATCCTTGTATCTAATATTTTTTTTTTTTTTTAATTTTATGACCACAAAGGATCACTTTAGTCTCTTTGGTTAGTTCTTTTTCTACAGCAGTTTATTTCCTTTTCATTTCTTTCTTTCCAATACTTTTTCATTCTGTCGGATCTTGCTTTTCTCAATTCGTCTGAACAAACCTTTTCTTTTCGTTTAATTGTTCTTACTGATAAAATTTTGTTCTTGTCTTTAATTGTTTCTTTGTAAACCGGTGTGCGATCTTTGACATCAGCAATTCTTAGAATTAGTCTGTTCTGTCTTTTTTTATTTCTTCAAGCCAAGGAATTGTGGCTCCTTCTGTTTTTGCACACATGAATTTTTCTACAATTTTTCTTAATAATCGGTTTTCTGGAGTTCTGAGGATATGTTCAAAGAAAGAAATTCTCTTTTTGCGCATTGCATCAGTGATTGGTTCTATTTCTTTATAAATTTGTTCTTTTGGTAAAAGTCTGTGCTGGTTGTCAACTATGTGTTTTTTGTTCATGCAGGTTCTAAGAATCCTTCTTTCTATTTTTCTGATTGTTTCTTTTATTCCGTTTCCATCAATACTGAAGAGGGTTTCACTGCCGTACATAGCTTGTGATCTTAGAACTGCTTTGTAGTGTTTAAGTTTTGTGCGAATGGAACGACATTTTTTGTTGTAAGTGTTTTGAGTAATTTGCTGTCCTTTGGAATATTATTATTACTACAAAATATTTTTATAAAAATACAGTTTTATAATGTTTGACCGAATCGAGTGTTTTTTTAAATTTTAATGTAATAAACCCGATAAAAAATATAAAGCTAAAAAAGAAAAAATGCATCACTACTAAGAAAGAAACAAGATTATTTCAAATATACGAAAGGTCAGAAAACTGGAATTGGCACACATTTGAGTAACTGTTTTTTGACCACATCTTTTTCTTTCTCTCTTTTATTCAAGATATGAATAAACAAGTTGTAATAAGTTACTAAGTTTAAACCAAGTCAACTTAACTAATCTCTCTTACTTAATATTATAAATTCAAAGATTCCTATTCTATGACGGTACACTAAAATGTTACCTTAATGTTACGCACGGACGCTAAATATTAACTTTCTTATGTTTATTTACCTAAGGTCACAGCAAACATATAGTCATAGCTATATAGTCATTCATTAGCACAAACAGTTACATAAAAATTAAAGTATTTTTACAAAAATAATTTAAAAAGCTAATAAATAATCTGGTGTGAAACACTCAAATGACTTTCTCTTGCCTATATAAATAATAAGTTATTAAATAATGCTTTAAATAATTTAAAGCATTTTTCTCTAAAGAGCCTAGTTTAGCGTGAAAGAGTGATTTTCCGTATTTCTAAGCAAAACTGAGGTCAATTTTCATTTTGCGTCTCATGATTAAAATAAGGTTATGTTTTTTGAGGTTAGTTTTTTGTTTATTTGTAATGTTTTATTACTAGATAAAAAATAAATATCTGTAATGTTTTATTGTTAATTATTTGCATTGGCAAGAGAAAGTCGTGTGAGTGTTTCACACCAGTATTTTTTTTTAATTTCGATGGTTTTTTGCATTTATTTGAAGTTTAAAATTTTCTGAATCACTACATTTGTTTACTTTGTACGTTGACCAAAATTATAAAAACATCTGTTTCAAATAAAGCTCACTAGCAAGGCGAGTGAAAATATTCCTTCAACTTTAAGTTTTCCGGGAATGTGGTTTTTACTATTTGCACATTCTTGGGAATTAAATATTTTGGTTAGTATTGGAGATATTTGGATGATGTATTTTTTTCAAATTTTCATAATTTCTTGCTCTATTATCTGTGGAATAATTATTACAAAAACCTAAATAGGGATTTAGTTAAAAAATAATTTGTGAATATGTAAAATAAATGTTTTTGAAAATATGGTTTTTCTTCAATCAATTTCTTGTAAGAAAAAATACTAGAAGCGCATACAACAGATAATAGACAGCATTTTTCTGTATTTTGTAGCATAATAATCATGTTGATATCTTTCTTGGTTCCTGAGATATTTGATTCCCCGTAAAAGCCCGCTTTTCCAACCTCACCCTTATATTAGGAGCGGTAATTATTATTTTGGCTTGGTTCAAATGGTAGATCATTACTAGTAAATTACTCTTTCATTTAAAATAAATAATGATAAATTATAGCCAGAAGTTTTGATTTTCATTTTCTGGGTTGACTACTCCCTTAAGTAAAAATTAAAAAAGTAAAAGTTCATTGTATTTTTACTTTCTCTTGCCTATATGAATATATAGGAAGGAAAGTATTGTTTTCATGTCGATTTTTCGAAATCGAGTTTTCACCGGATCTATACGTTTTCAGACCCCCTGAACCCAAAAAACATGTTTTTAGCGATTGGTCTGTGTGTGTGCGTGTGTGTGTGTGTGTGTGTGTGTGTGTGTGTGTGTGTGTGTGTGTTTGTGTGCCTGTGTGTGTGTGTGTGTGCGTGTGTGTGTGTGTGTGTGTGTGTGTGTGTGTGTGTCTGTGTGTGAACAGAATATCTCAAGAACGGAACGTCGTACGAACTTGAAACTTGAAACTTAAGTTACATACCACTACCGGACGCGACACGAACATTTTCATCAAAATCGGTCAACCGAAAGAAGTAGTTTATTCGTATAATTTTTCAGTTTTTTGCGATTTTCTCAAAAACTGGTCCTACGATTTTTTTTAAAATCGCCTATTTTACTCAATTTTTTATTCTCTACAAGATAGGGTAGGCGCCATGTTTGCTGAAATTCTCGGTGAGGCTGTTTTCACGTAAAAACGTTGTTTTTTTAAGATTACGGCTTTAATATAAATTTTAGCCCAAAAACTTATATAATAAAAGTTGTAGAGAATTTAAAAACCTACAACTTTTATTTCAAACATTTGTTTGTATAACGCTTAGTTTAGCGGTAATTTGCGATTTTCTGTTTTTTTTCTCACGAAAACGTGAGAAAAATTATTTTTTTAACATTTCGGCCTTAGTATGCATTTTACGACAAAAGTGTATATAATTAAATTTATAGAAAATTAAAAGATCTACAACTTTTATTTAAAGCATTTTTCTCTACAGAGCCTAGTTTAGAGAGAAAGAGTGATTTTCCGTATTTCTAAGCCAAACTGAGGTTGATTTTCATTTTGCGTCTTTCACTCATGATTAAAATTAGGTTATGTTTGTTGAGGTTAGTTTTTTGTTTATTTCTTATGTTTTATTACTAATGTTAGGTTTATGTTAATTATTTGCACTGGCAAGAGAAAGTTGTGTGAGTGTTTCACACCAGATTTTTTTAACTCCTTTAACAATTTCATCCATTCCATATTAATTTAGTTAATATAGACCTTTTTTGTTGTGTTTGAATATGGGAGGATCCGGATAAAAAGAGTCTGGATAAGGGGGGGGGGTTTCCACTGCATTGTAAACCACCTTACTCCTCGTTTTACTCAGCAAAGTCTCTAGAGCAGTGATCTTCAACCCGGGGCTCACAGAACGATTTCAGTTTTTGAACAAAGAGCTTAGAACATTGCATCATTTTGTTGATTTTTACTTTCTCTTGCCTATATGAATATATAGGAAGGAAAGTATTGTTTTCATGTCGATTTTAAGAAATCGAGTTTTCACCGGATCTATACGTTTTCAGACCCCCTGAACCCAAAAAACATGTTTTTAGCGATTGGTCTGTGTGTGTGTCTGTGTGTGTGTCTGTGTGTGAACAGAATATCTCAAGAACAGAACATCGTACGAACTTGAAACTTGAAACTTAAGTTACATATCACTACCGGACCCGACACGAACATTTTCATCAAAATCGGTCAACCGGAAGTTGTCGTTTATTCGTATAATTTTTCACTTTTTTGCGATTTTCTCAAAAACTGGTCCTACGATTTTTTTAAAAATCGCCTCATTTACTAAACTTTTTATTCTCTACAAGATAGGGTAGGCGCCATGTTTGCTGAAATTCTGGGTAAGGCTGTTTTCACGTAAAAACATTTTCTTTTTAAGATTGCGGCTTTAATATACATTTTAGCGCAAAATGTTATATAATAAAAGTTGTAGAGAATTTTAAAACCTACAACTTTTATTTCAAGCATTGTTTTGTAAAACGCTTAGTTTAGCGGTAATTAGCGATTTTCTGTTTTTTTTCTCACGAAAACGTGTGAAAAATCGATTTTTTTAAGATTTCGGCCTTAGTATGCATTTTACGACAAAAGTGTATATAATTAAATATATAAAAAATTAAAAGATCTACAACTTTTATTAAGAGCATTTTTCTCTACAGAGCCTAGTTTAGCGTGAAAGAGTGATTTTCCGTATTTCTAAGCCAAACTGAGGTCGATTTTCATTTTGCGTGTTTCACTCATGATTGAAATATGGTTATATTTTTGAGATTAGTTGTTTGTTTATTTCTAATGTTTTATTACTAATGTTAGGTTTATTGTTAATTATTTATATTGGCAAGAGAAAGTTGTGTGAGTGTTTCACACCAGATTTTTAAACTAGTGAAAGAGAAAGAGTGTCAAGTTTCCCATTGAACTGAAAAATCACCATTTTGATGTTTTTAGTTTGGTTTTGAGTTTTGTAACATGTTTAAGTATAAGTATATGTTTCAATATTGATATTTACTGTCATTTTCAACCAATATAAGCTTTAAAAAAAAATCATGTTATTTCTTTTAACCTGACACAAAATGTTCATATATGTTTATACTATATATATTCATATACAAATATACACACATACGTAAATGAATGCGGCCCTAAAGCCCACCCATAATAAAAATTTGGCCCTTTATTAAGATAAGGTTCTGAAAAGAACACTGCTCTAAAGGTTCAAACCAACCTTTCGGTTGATGACCTTAACAACAACACTTAAAATCTAAACAGCAAAAAAATTTTAACTCACCGGTTTTTGTTTTAGATTTCTTGATTAAGTAGTACGCTATTTACTTAGAAATTAATCAGTGTATGTTTTGCTACAAAACTTATTAAGATAAACAATTTTTGTTCTAAACCTAACACTTTTCGTCAATTAATTAGTTCAGGTGACCTTAACGATGAGCCTATACACAGAACTTTGACATTTTTAATTATTTTAAATAGAAACGATATAGTGTGATAATACTTATAAAAAATGAACATTGTAAAAAATAATTGTATACAATGGCAGTGCAAACGTTGTACCGATGACACTACACGTTAAAACACTACTTCATCACGGATAATGTCAGATGACATATTCTAATTAATGAGACCAACATTGTGTGTTTGTTCACATGTAACACAATTACTATGAACGTGGTTTGTTAGTTCAGTACCCTATCACTTTATTGCATAGATATGTCAAAACGTATTAGGTACAAGCTATATACATATTACACAATGCAACTTTGATCATCCGAACCTCTGTAGAACAGAATTATTCTTCAGATAACCAATATTTCGGATAATATTATATTATTATTATTATTATTTTTGTTATAACTTATTCAAGAAAAACGATGAGCTATGTACACAAGTACAAGTTCCTTGGCCATGAGGAAATCATAAAAAAGACCAGCACCACGGACCTTAGTGTGTTGTTTGACTCCAAGTTATTATTCCGTGAGCAAGTAGCTTCAATAGCTGCAAAAGCTCGAAGGAATTTAGGACTCATAGCTTGGATTAGTCGTGATTTCAAATTTGAGAAGTCAGTACTTAGACTTTATAAGAGCCTTGTGCGTCCCGTCCTCGAATATTGGTCGACGGTGTGGAACTATAGACGTCACAGAAAAGGAACTAGAGAGGGTGCAGAAAAGACTAATTTATAAGTTTGAATGCAGATCTGGGAGAAAATTTGATGGCTATGAGAATGCCCTCTCATTCTACGGGCTTCAGAGTCTTGAAGTTCAGAATACTTGAAGAATTTCGCTCTGTTGATTTTTTCCGTATTTTGTTCTTAGTTCTTTCGTTTCTGTTTTGGGCCCGAAGAATTCTGTCTTTTCGAATGAAATGAGTAGGCCCACTTTTTCCACAATTACTATGAACGTGGTTTATTAGCTCAGTATCCTATCACTTTATTGCATAGCTACTCGTATGTCGAAACATATTAGGTGCAAGCTACATACATATTACACAATGCAACTTTGATCATCCGAACCTCTGTAGAACAGAATTATTCTTTAGATAACCAATATTTCGGATAATCATATTGTGACACTTATCGCTAAGGTCCGTTTTGGGATCTAGGTAATTAAATAATTAATTTACTATAGTTTCTGGCCATAACAGACAGGTGGAGAGTTAAATTATTTGCTCTCAATCTGTCGTTGCTGGGCTAAAATAAAAAGTTCTGTTTCTTACCACATAGTCAGCCAATTAAATGACTGAATCATTTAAGAACAGAAGAGGTAGAGGTGTAAAAGACACTAATCAGAATTATATCCTCTAAAAGTAATGAATTTCATTATACAGCCAGACCCTGTGGTGAATGAAGTGAAGGTGTCATTTGCAGAGTGGAAAATATGTGCTTTTCAGAAGGCCCGGCATGCTGATAAGCGTACTTTTACATTCAGTGAGGAAGGCAATGTAAACCACCTCACTCCTCGTTTTACTTAGTAAAACCTCTACAGGTTCAAACCAGCTTTTTGGCTGATGACCTAAACAACAACACACTAAAGTTTACAATTACAAATATTTATTACACTAAACGATTTACAAAATAAATAATAAACTAATTATAATAAAAAATACAATAAATAACTTATTAATTTACTTAAAATAAATAATAAACAATAAATAACTTAATAATTTACTTTACAACCAATTTTATAGACTACACATACGAAATGAGACTGAATACATAAAAACTGGATTTAATACAGATGCACAATAACTTTTCAAAATACACACACAAACAAAGACAGTATAACAATCGTTGACCAACACAATGCTCGGAAACGCGCCCTGCACAGCGTCCGACGTCAAAAATCAAACGAATACTGACTGGACCGCGCTCGGGGGTCTCTTTATATACACATTCAAAAAGATAATTCGAGGAGAGCAGAGAAACATCGTGCAAATAATAAAGTACAAAAAATAACCCTTTATAAGTGAGTGCTAGAAAGAGTGAAAAAGAAAGAGCGTGAAAGAGTGATTTTCCGTATTTTTAAGCTAAACTGAGGTTGATTTTTATTTTGCGTCTTTCACTCATGATTAAAATTAGGTTATGTTTTAAAGTTAGTTTTTTGTTTATTTCTAATGTTTTATTAATAATGTTAGGTTTATTGTTAATTATTTGCATTGGCAAGGGAAAGTTGTGTGAGTGTTTCACACCAGATTTTTAATTTTCTTCCTGTATGAAGGAAATATGCAGCAATAAATATGATTTGATGATTAAATAAAGTGAAATATTTTTATGTGATGTTTTAAGTTACCAAAGGTTAAATTTTGCTAAATAGAAATATTACATTATTATTAAACTGTTCATAAAAATCTGGTGTGAACCACTCACACAACTTTCTCTTGCCAACGCAAATAATTAGCAATAAACAAAAAACTAACCTCAAAATTCATAATCTAATTTCAATCATGAGTGAAAGACACAAAATGAAAATCAACCTCAGTTTGGCTTAAAAATACGGAAAATTACTGTTTCACACTAAACTAGGCTCTGTAGAGAAAAATACTTTAAATAAAAGTTGTAGATTAATTTTAATTTCCTATAAAATTAATGATATACACTTTTGTCGTAAAATTTTTGCGCTAAAATTCATATTAACGCCCCAATCTTAAAAAAACAATTTATTTTCGTGAAAAACGTCTCACCGAGAATTTCAGCCAACATGGCGCCTACCCTATCTTGTAGAGAATAAAAAATTGAATAAACCAGACGATTTTTAAAAAATCGTAAGACTGGTTTTTGAGAAAATCGCAAAAAAATGAAAAATTACGCGAATAAACTACTACTTCCGGTTGACCGATTTTGATGAAAATGTTCGTGTCGGGTCTGGTAGTAGTATGTAACTTAAGTTTCAAGTTTGAAGTTCGTACGATGTTCCGTTCTTGAGATATTCTGAACACACACACACACACACACACACACACACACACACACACACACACACACACGCACACACACACCCACACACAGAGGCCAATCGCTAAATCATGTTTTTTGGGTTCAGGGGGTCTGAAAACGTGTAGATCCGGTGAAAAATCGATTTCGAAAAATCGACATGAAAACAATACTTTCCTACAACTATACTACAACTATATATTCATATAGGCAAGAGAAAGTAATATACGAAAATCACTAATTACCTCTAAACTAGGTGAACGGCGCGGCATTTTGTCTTAAATTTCCAGTATACGAGAAATTATTGCATAATTATTATTATTATTTTTGGAAACGTATTGTAAACAAATTATATTTATCTTTTTTATTTTCTTCCTGTATGAAGGAAATATGCAGCAATAAATATGGTTTGATGATTAAATAAACTGAAATATTTTTATGTGTTATTTTAGGTTACCAAAGGTTAAATTTTGATAAATATAAATATTACATTATTATTAAACTGTTCATAAAAATGATGCGATGTATTACATAAAAGAGTTCCCTGTTCAAATCGTTATCATTGCCTTGTGAATGAAGGTTTGCAAAAATATTTTAAATTGAAGATATCCAAGAGCAAAAAAATTAAAGGAATAAAACCGGTTTATTCCAACCGGGTGTCTACAATGCATGTAATCATTTATATTACTTTTGAACTTTTCAACAAAATAAAATTATTTTAATATATACAGTCAACTCCGATTATCGGCGGCGGATTATCCGCTTTGCGAATTATCCGCGCACGTCAGATGAAATTTTTTTTTCATTCGTTTTACTTAACGTTAAGTAAATTTCTTGTAATGTGATAACATTAGAGATGAAATTTGTACAGCACAGGAAGTACGCGCTTTGTAAAGTAAAGCACATCCTTAAATTTGTAAATACGCGCTTTGTAAAGTAAACCACACACTTAAATTTGTAAATACGCGCTTTGTTAAGTAAAGCACATGCTTAAATTTGTAAAGCACACGCTTTGCTTTGTGACAAACTTATGTTGAGAAAACTTCTGTCCCAAATCAAGAAAAAGTGTTTTAACTCAAAAAAACAAAAGCAGATGACTGACTTTTCTAAAACGTTGTGACTTCTATTATACTACAACATAGCTTCTGAACATCATTTGTAAGTAAACAATATTTTTATGTTTTTTTTTCTAAATACATTGTATGTACTAATTTAAAAAATTACAGTAAACAAACATTTTTAGGGACAAAAAATAATGAACAACATTTAAAATTTTAATGTTATATTTTGTAATTTAAGTTAGTGTTTTCATTATTGTACATATTTATGTACTTTAAATAACAAAAAATTAATAAAGATTTTATACGTATACTACTACTGTATATATACCTACGCTTTTTTTCGTCATTTTGCGGATTATCCGCGGCACTCGTGCCACCCAATTCCGCGGATAATCGGAAGTTGACTGTATTTTTTTAAATTTATTTAACGTCGCATCAACTGGTGTGGTGATTAGCGACGACGTTGGGGTGTAACTGTGCGTAATGAGGATGAAATTATTTTTTTGTAACGTATAAAATATGCCGTGCCTGAGTGGGATTCGAACCCAGGACCGCATGATGAGAAGCGAGCACGTTACCAACTACGTCAATGCGGCGGGCAATAATATTTTTATAATTTTTTTTTTAATTCCTAATATGTGTGCATTGCAATCTGTTCAATTGAGAACAATAAGCAACCCCATGACCCAATGAGATGAGGATGATGTGTATGACGTGTGAATGAGGTGTAGTCTTGTAAAGACCCAGGCCGAACATTCCTGAGAGAGTATGGTTAATTGAACCCCAACCATCAAAGTACACCAGTAACCACTGTCTAGTATTCAAATCCGTATAAAAGTAACTACCTTTACTAGGATTTGAACCAGGAACCCTCGTCTCCGAAAATCAGCTGTAAAACAGCTGACTTGCGGCGGCGACTTCACCTCTAGACCAACCCGGTGGATCATTTTTATAATAATAATATACATTTACAATAATAATTATATTTATACAGGGTGATTCATGAAGTTCTCCCCCCACTTCTACAGCACATTGTACTAGTAAAAATAATGAAAAAATGTTATATAAACATAGGTCCGAAAACGCTTCGTTAGCGAGTTACAGCTAGCGAAAGTTTCGCCTGGATTTCAGTTCACCAGGTGAAATGAGGTCTTCCTGGAATTGTGGTAAGGTAGATTAAGGGGCAAATTCAATCATTTCTTATGGTTTTTGATCTGATAAATTGAATAAAACAGGTCCCAGATCTGTAAGTTAAATAGTTTTTAAGAAAACCAGTGTCAAATGCAAAAAATGGAGTGAAAAACTTATTTTTTCATCTTTGGGCAAGGATAACTGTGTTATTTCACCAAGAAACAGTTAAAATTTTTCAATAAAACATGTAGAAAATTTTATTCTGAACAAACCGGTGTAAATTAAGTACACAGAAAGCGAATAGATGTTTGATTAAATGAGTTTTTATTCATAAGAGTACAAAGTAAAATTAACCGGAAAAACTAAAATGAAAAAATGTGTTTTTTTCACTCCATTTTTTTGCATTTGACACTGGTTTTCTCAAAAACTATTCGCTTTCTGTGTACTTTATTTACACCGGTTTGTTCAGAATAAAATTTTCTACATTTTTTATTGAAAAATTTTAACTGTTTCTTGGTGAAATAACAAAGTTATTCTTGCCCAAAGATGAAAAAATGTGATTTTCACTCCATTTTTTGCATTTGACACTGGTTTTCTCAAAAACTATTTAACTTACAGTTCTGGGACCTGTTTTATTCAATTTATCAGATCAAAAACCATAAGAAATGATTGAATTTGCCCCTTAATCTACCTTACCAGAATTCCAGGAAGACCTCATTTCACCTGGTGAACTGAAATCCAGGCGAAACTTTCGCTAGCTGTAACTCGCTAACGAAGCGTTTTCGGACCTATGTTTATATAACATTTTTTCATTATTTTTACTAGTACAATGTGCTGTAGAAGTGGGGGGAGAACTTCATGAATCACCCTGTATAGGGCGATTCAAAACTATACGGCGATCTATTGGGATCTCATTCTATAGCTAAAAATAAGAAAAAAAGTTTATATAAACATATGCCTGAAAACGCTTAGTTAGCGAGTTACGGCTAGCAAACATTTTCACCTAAAACTCCATACCCTCGGTGAAGTAAGACCGTATAAAAATGTTAAAAGTAGTTACAAAGATACAAATACGATTGTTTCTTATGTTTTTTAATCTGAAAAATTGAATAAAATTGATTCGAGAGCTGTAAATACAATACTTTCAGAAATATCTTACATAAAACACAAGAATTGATGCAAAGAAATAACACATTTTTGTGTTTAACGTAAGATTACTTCCATAAATTGTAAATAAAGGTGTATTTTTTCTTAAATAAATTTTTAGAAAATTTAATTCTGAAAAGATTCATGTTAATTACTCAGGAAAAAAATGAATAACAGATATTGAAATGTCGCTTTATTTAAAATCAAAACAGACGCACATAAAACGCACATTTTTAACTGCATAACATATTAGGTTGGGAGTAACAGCTGATCATTATCAGCTGTTACTCCCAACCTACATATTAGTTAATATTTTATGCAGTTAAAAATGTGCGTTCTTCATCTTCACTCGTTTACTTTTTATTTCAAAACGGAGGTTATTTTCTGGATAACCCTCGTAATTTATTGACACCCTGTATTCATGAGTAAGTACTAATAAGCAAACGTATGATGTTTGTGTACCGGAGCCTTGACATCAGTACAAGGCTTCTTTTATTACCTAATTGCTTACCTAATATTAATCTATTTAATTATACATTGATTTTAGTAATAATAATCATATAATTAAAAATCTGGTGTGAAACACTCACACAACTTTCTCTTGCCAATGCAAATAATTAACAATATAACCTAACATTAGTAATAAAACATTAGAAATAAAAAAAACTAACCTCAAAAACATAACCTTATTTTAATCATGAGTGAAAGATGCAAAATAAAAATCGAACTCAGTTTGGCTTAAAAATACGGAAAATCACTCATTCACGCTAAACTAGGCTCTGTAGAGAAAAATGCGTTAAATAAAAGTCGTAGATCTTTTAATTTCCTATAAATTTGATTATATACACTTTTGTCGTAAAATGCGTACTAAAGCCTAAATCTTAAAAAAATCGATTTTTCACACGTTTTCGTGAGAAAAAATCAGAAAATTGCTAATTACTGCTAAACTAAGCGTTATACAAAACAATGTTTGAAATAAAAGTTGTCGAATTTTAATTTCTCTACAACTTTTGTTATATAAATTTTTGCGCTAAAATGCATATTAAAGCCGTAATCTTAAAATAACAACGTTTTTACGTGAAAACAGCCTCACCAAGAATTTCAGAAAACATGGCGCCTACCCTATCTTGTAGAGAATAAAAAACTGAATAAACCAGGCGACTTTTAAAAAACTCGTAGGACCAGTTTTTGAGAAAATCACAAAAAAGTAAAAAATTACACGAATAAACTACTACTTCTGGTTGACCGATTTTGATGAAAATGTTCGTGTCGGGTCCAGTAGTTGTATGCAACTTAAGTTTTAAGTTTCAAGTTCGTACGATGTTCCGTTCTTGAGATATTTTGTATAAACACACACACACACACACACACACACACACACACACACACACACACACAGACCAATCGCTAAAAACATGTTTTTTGGGTTCAGGGGGTGTGAAAACGTATAGATCCGGTGAAAACTGGATTTCGAAAAATCGATATGAAAACAATACTTTCCTTCCTATATATTCATATAGGCAAGAGAAAGTAAAAATTAATTGAGACCGCCTCCGTGGCGTAGTGACTAGCATTATCCTACAAAGCGAAAGGTACCGGGTTCGATTCCCTGCAAGAGTCTTGAAATTTTAACTCGTTAAACTCACCGCTATAAATAGTACTAAAATCCACAGTAGTTGATAATAACAAAGCTGTCGATGCGACTTTAAATAAACTAAAAAAAAAACTGATTGATAATAAATTTTCGTAACACTTTTAATATCATCGCCATGAGTCAGCTGTTTAACAGTTGATTTTCGGAGACGAAGGTTCCTGGTTTAAATCCTAGTTAAGGTACAGTTCAACCGTTCTTAGTGTGCTCCTACTGTCAACAAACAAAAGCCACCTACTACAGAGTGTACGCTAGAGTCTGCGACTTTACGGATGTCGTATTCCTATAAGTTAACTATTTTTTAAATTTTAAGTAGTTAAAGTACTAAAAACATCAGTCATGATATGATGTAGGCCTAACAATTTCATTTATAAAAATACTTTTAAAAGTATTTTGTATTTAAATACTTTTGAAAGTATTTTGTTGTTACTTTTTAATCAGCGTGTACACATTTTTATATAATGCGCAAGCTCAGTTACGTCATTATTTGTTTACATTAGGAGCAAACTAAGAGAGGCTGGACTATAGTTACTATTATTCGGATTTGAATACTGGACAGTGGTTACCGGTGTACTTTGACGGTTAGGATTCAATTAACCATACTCTCTCAGGAATGGTCGGCCTGGATCTGTACAAGACTACATCTCATTTACACGTCATACACATCATCTTCATCTCATTGGGTCATTGGGTTGCTTATTGTTCTGAATTGAACAGATTGCAACATATAGTTCAGCCGCTCTAAGTTTGCTCCTACTGTCAACAAACCAAAACCAGCTACTACAGGGTGCACGCTAGAGTCCGTGACTTTATGGATGTCGTATTCCTATTAAGTTAACTATTTTTTAAATTATAAGTACTTAAAGTACTAAAAACATCAGTCGTGATATGATGTAGGCCTAACAATTTCATTTATAAAAATACTTTTAAAAGTATTTTGTATTTAAATACTTTTGAAAGTATTTTGTTGTTACTTTTTAATTAGCGTGTACACATTTTTATATAATGCGCATGCTCAGTGACGTCATTATTTGTTTACATTAGGAGCAAACTTAGAGAGGCTGGACTGTACACAAATTAGGAATAAAAAATAAATAAATAAAATAAACATTTAATATCACTGGTATTTAATGGTTTGTGATACTATCGAGTTTATTTCAGGCAGAACTAATTATGGAGATTAAAGTAATTATTTTTCATACACTTTGTGTCACGAATAATATTACTGCTCGGGTACTCTGTAACAGCCTAAAACAATGAATCAAATTGTAATCCCCTCAAAGCGATTTTTCATAGGCCAAAACAGGTTGGTTATCATCGCATTCGACCTGTAAGTTCTTCGTAACCTATATTGCCCTTCTACTATCTTTGGCCCCATTATCTTGAGGAGAATATTTATTTCTCTTTAAAATTTTTCTGCTTCTCTTAGGCCAGCATCCCTGGTCATTCTAAGGCACTCACTCGCGTACAGACACACAGAAGAAGGAGGAGGAGGAGGAGGAGCAGAAGTAAGAGAAGCAGGAGGAGGAGGAGAACGAGGAGGAGGAGGAGGAAGAGGAGGAGGAAAAGGAAGAGGAGGAGCAGGAGCAAGAGGAGCAGGAGTAGGAAGAGGAGGAGAAGAACGACGAGGACGAAGAGGAGGAGGAGAACGAGGAGGACGAGGAAGAGTAGAAGGAGGAGCAGAAGGAGCAGGAGGAGGAGGAGGAGAACGAGGAGGACTAGGAGGAGGAGAACGAGGAGGACGAGGAAGAGGAGAAGGAGGAGTAGAAGGAGCAGGAGGAGCAGGAGGACGAGGAGAACGAGGAGAAGGAGCAGGAGGAGCAGGAGGAGGAGGAGGAGAAAGAGGAGGACGAAGAAGAGGAGGAGGAGGAGGAGGACGAGGAGCAGAAGGTGCAGGAGGAGGAGGAGGAGGAGAGGAGCAGGAGGAGGATTCATCTAAAAATTAACTTCAAAAATAGAAAAGAAGAATTTTTTTTATTATTTTTTTTTTGGTTTAACGTCTGACTGTTATGCAATTACTGCTAATGCAGTCGGTGAAGGACGAAATGTTTTTTTGTAACGTATGAAAATATGCCGTACCTGAATGGGATTCGAACCCGAGACCGCATGATGAGAGGCGAGCACGTTACCAACTACGCCAATGCGGCCGGCATTAGAAAAGTAGAAAATGGTTTGAATAGTAATATCGTATTATACGTACTTTTAATATATTATTGGGAAGTTTGTTTTGCATAAATCAATGAAATAAAACTGTCAACAAAATTTAAGCCAAGGAGACTACGCTATCAGTGATAACGTTGCATTTCAATTAGATTGATCCTCGTGGTTACCGCTGGCATGCAACTACAGAATAATGTTCACACCTGTACAAATGACAAATGACACACTTCTCTCTCTTCACGTCAGTCGATAAAAATATGGACAACAAAACGCACTAATTTTCTCATATACTTACTTTTATTTTCACTTTTCCTTTCCCTATATCTATATATATCTATGTACATACAATTCGCTGTACATTAGGATTCGATGTATGTGCGTGTGTATTTATGTGCGTGTCTGTATGTTTCCCTTTATCTCCTAAATTACTGAACCAATTTTCATGCAGTTTTTTATCTTGTAACTATGATGACAGTGCAGGTTTTAGGCTATTGAAACCCTTAAAAAGTTAGCCCTAAAGGGTTGAAAATAATGTTTATGTCCTACATTAAGACTTTTATGAGGTTAGATAATCTGCTGCTTTTAAACCAGCTGATGCGATTCAAATAAAGATTTGTCTTAAATAAAGTCGTATGATTTAGCAAATAGCGACATGGTGCTAAGGATCAGCTAGTGACAACATCACAAATGATAATTTTATTGTTTTCTATTTTGTAGATACGATTTTGTATTGTTGAGTATTTTATAAAAATAAAATTCCGTGTTAATTTAATTTAACCCACCGGGTTGGTCTAGAGGTAAAGTCGTCGCCAAAATCAGCTGTTTAACGGATCATTTTCGGAGACGAAGGTTCCTGGTTGAAATCCTAGTAAAGGTAGTTACTTTTGTACGGATTTGAATGCTAGACAGTGGTTACCGGTGTACTTTGATGGTTGGCGTTCAATTAACCATACTCTCTCAGGAATGGTCGACCTGAGTCTGTACATGACTACACCTCATTTACACGTCATACATATCATCCTCATTTTATTGGGTCATGGGGTTGCTTATTGTTCTGAATTGAACAGATTGCACCGTAAACAAATTTGAGATTACACAAAATTAATTTGTTTTAATTTTCTTTTAATTGGTGAGTGATCAATTGCTTTGATATTTTATTTTGACTTTTATTTTATTCAACGTAGATTTAAGTTTTTGGTTTTGACAATTATTTTTTTTGTGGTTGTTTTTTTGTTTTTTTCCATTTTCAATAATGCCATCAAAAAAACATCACTAGGAAGAAAATTTTCAAAAGCAAAAAAACTTCAAAAAGCAAGAACTGCTGAAACGGAGGAACAACGAGAATCTCGCCTATTTTTATTTTATTTTCTGGTAGATATTTTTAAAAAAAGTGATTACACCATTTTCCGCGTGCAAAGCCGCGATGGGGCATGCCAGTGAATATATTGAGTTTGAAATTAAAACGGGCATTAGGCTGGGAGATGGACTGTAGCCGGTTCTTTTAACTGAGTGTAGAGAAAGTTAAATGGAACTTGCCAATAAAGAATTGTTAAACTAAGTAGGTACAAATTGGATGGTCAAAGAATGGCGTAAAAATAAAATGTCTTGCATATGCAGACAATCGTTTTTAGGAACACCGAAACAGCGATAGAACAAATGAACGTGTTAAAAGTAAAGCAGGACTGCAGATTTTCTCCAAGAGAACTAAATACATAACGAACAGGAAAACAGCCTCACGTCCCTTGCAGACACAATACAGAAAAATCTGGTGTGAAACACTCACACAATTTTCTCTTGCCAATGCAAATAATTAACAATAAACCTATCGTTAGTAATAAAACATTAGAAATAAACAAAAAACTAACCTCAATAAACATAACCTGATTTTAATCATATATGAAAGACACAAAACGAAAATCAACCTCAGTTTGGCTTAAAAATACGGATTCACTCTTTCATGCTAAACTAGGCACTGTACAAAAAAAAATGCTTTAAATAAAAGTTGTGTATCTTTTAATTTCCTATAAATGTTATTATATACACTTTTGTCGTAAAATGCATACTAAGGCAGAAATCTTAAAAAAATAAAAGTTGTAGAATTTTAAATTCTCTACAACTTTACTTCTACACATTTTTGCGGTAAAGTGCATAATAAAGCCGCAATCTTAAAAAACAATTTTTTTACGTAAAAACAGTCACACCAAGAATTTCAGCAAACATGGCACCTACCCTATATTGTAGAGCATAAAAAATTCAGTAAACCAGGCGATTTTACAAAAAATTGTACAAGTTTTTGAGAAAATTGCAAAATAGTGAAAAATTACACGAATAAACTACTACTTCCGGTTGACCGATTTTAATGAAAATATTCTTGTCGGGTCCGGTAGTGGTATGTAACTTAAGTTTCAAGTTTCAAGTTCGTACGATGTTCCGTTCTTGAGATATTCTGTATACACATGCACACACACACACACACACACACACACACACACACACACACACACACACACACACACACCAATCACTAAAAACATGTTTTGCTGGGTTGAGGGGTCTGAAAACGTGTAGATCCGATGAAAACTCGATTTCTTAAAATCGACATGAAAACAATACTTTCCTTCCTATATATTCATATAGGCAAGAGAAAGTAAAAATAAGTGATTGACCGAAGCGTAATGAATGCCAAATTGACACCACCAGGTTGACTACTAAGCAACTTATAACCTATTTAGCACACTTGTTCAATTGAAGAACGGAGCACTTTCTCGCTTCACTTAACCCAATGAATGAATAAACCTACTAGAAAGTAATAATAAAATGATTATTATGTTTTAGAAGGACATTTATTATTAACTCAGGGAAAAATATTAAATACCTCATATCACGTGATCATTTACATAATGTATGATGAAATTAAGGGTGCGGTGTACGTCGTTAAAAAATAATTTTTACGAAGATTAGAAAGATTTAAGCTGATAGACATAACCCAGGATATTCAGCTTTTTCAGTACAAATAATTTATTTTTATTTATTTCGTTTATTACTCCTCCAAATGTGTCATTTGCAGAGTGAAAAATATGTGCTTTTCAGAGGGCTCGGCATGCTGATAAGCGTAATATTTTCACTTATTGAGGAAGGCAATTGTAAACCACTTCACTCCTCGTTTTACTTGGTAGACCTCTACAGGTTTAAACCAGCCTTTCGGCTGATGACCTTAATTGCAGGGCTAAAATAAATAGTTTTGTTTCTTACCACATGGTCAGCCAATTAAATGACTGAATCATTTAAGGACAGAAGAGGTAGAGGTGTATTGTGACACTAATCTGAGTTATCTCCTTTGAAAGTAATGAATTTCATTATACAGCCAGACCCTGTGGTGAATGAAGTGAAGGTGTCATTTGCAGAGTGGAAAATATGTTTTTCAGAGGGCCCGGCATGCTGATAAGCGTAATTTTTTCACTTATTGAGGAAGGCAATGGTAAACTACCTCACTCCTCGTTTTACTTAGTAAAACCTCTAGAGGTTCAAACCAGCCAAGAGGCTGATGACCTAAACAAACAACTCCTCCAAAAGAGCTAAGCCCGTGTTTCGAGGAGGATTACTCAAATTACAACATAAATCACTGTAATAATTTAAATACTACAATAATAACACTTTAAAAAAAAAAAAAAAATCTGGTGTGAAACAATCACACGACTTTCTCTTGCCAATGCAAATAATTAACAATATAACCTAATTTCAGTAATAAAACATTAGAAATAAACGATAAACTAACCTCCATAAACATAACATAATTTTAATCATGAGGGAAAGACGCAAAATGAAAATCAACCTTAGTTTGGCTTAAAAATACGGAAAATCACACTTTTACGCTAAACTAGGCTCTGTAGATAAAAATGCTCTAAACAAAATTTGTAGGTCTTTTAATTTCCAATAAATTTGATTATATACACATGTCGTAAAATGCATAGCCTACTAAGGCCGAAATCTTAAAAAAATTGGTTTTTCTTTTTTGTATAGTTCTATGTTATTTCAAGCGTTATGTTTAGTTTCTATTAATTATAATGTCCTTTTTGTACACATTTTTTTATTATTTCAGATTGTTCAATTGTTTTGAATGTTTACCCAGTAGTTTATCTGATATTTTTATGTAAATTGTTGATAATTTTGTTTTTGTAATCAATATTTTTAAAATAAATATTATGCAGTAAAATTGTAGTCGCTAATGACTTATTGTTGATGCGACCTTAAATAAATTAGTTAAACATAAATATTAAACAATAAAAATTTCTTGGTACAATTGCAATTTTATACTGTTATTATTCTTTATTTTTTTAATTGAATTTTAGTAACACAGTTAAACTTATTCAAATATATGTTTAAAAATGTACATCATAATATTATGTTTAAATTATTCTGCATATAATTATTTTTGATCTTTTGTTGTTTGTTAATTAAAATGCTAACTGTTTAATGCACAATAATTAAGTTGAATTGTGAATATGGGCTCGGACACGATTTAAATCTATTCCAAACATTTTGCAAAATATTGCTGTCATATGTTACGCACATTATTTTTACGATTTCATATTTTTTATATTATTTTGACTTGCCGTAAAAAATATATATACAGGGTGATTCAAAACTATATGGCAATCTCTTGGGATCTCATTCTATCGATAAAAATAAGAAAAAAGTTCATATAAACATATGCCTGAAAACGCTTAGTTAGCGAGTTACGACTAGCAAAAATTTCACCTACAACTCTGTATTCTCGGTGAAGTAAGGCCGTATAAAAATGTTAAAGGTAGTTACAAAGATACAAATACGATTGTTTCTTATGTTTTTTAATCTGAAAAATTGAATAAAATTGGTTCCAGAGCTGTAAATGCAATACTTTCAAAGAAATCTTACAAAAATCAAAACAGACGCACATTTTTAACTGCATAAAATATTGACTGATATGGTAATATAAATATTACCTAATATTTTATGCAGTTAAGAATGTGCGTTTTATGTGCGTCTGTTTTGATTTTAAATAAAGCGAAATTTCAACATCTATTATTCATTTTTTTCCTGAGTAATTCACATGAAACTTTTCAAAATTAAATTTTCTACAAATTTATTTAAGAAAAAATATACCTTTATTTACCATTTATGGAAGTAATCTTACGTTAAACACAAGAATGTGTTATTTCTTTGCATCAATTCTTGTGTTTTATGTAAGATATTTCTGAAAGTATTGCATTTACAGCTCTGGAACCAATTTTATTCAATTTTTCAGATTAAAAAACATAAGAAACAATTGTATTTGTATCTTTGTAACTACTTTTAACATTTTTATACTGCCTTACTTCACCGAGGGTACAGAGCTCTAGGTGAAAATTTCGCTAGCCGTAACTCGCTAACTAAGCGTTTTCAGGCATATGTTTATACAGGGTGATTCATGAAGTTCTCCCCCCACTTCTACAGCACATTGTACTAGTAAAAATAATGAAAAAATGTTATATAAACATAGGTCCGAAAACGCTTCGTTAGCGAGTTACAGCTAGCGAAAGTTTCGCCTGGATTTCAGTTCACCAGGTGAAATGAGGTCTTCCTGGAATTGTGGTAAGGTAGATTAAGGGGCAAATTCAATCATTTCTTATGGTTTTTGATCTGATAAATTGAATAAAACAGGTCCCAGATCTGTAAGTTAAATAGTTTTTGAGAAAACCAGTGTCAAATGCAAAAAATGGAGTGAAAATCACATTTTTTCATCTTTGGGCAAGAATAACTTTGTTATTTCACCAAGAAACAGTTAAAAATTTTCAATAAAAAATGTAGAAAATTTTATTCTGAACAAACCGGTGTAAATTAAGTACACAGAAAGCGAATAGATGTTTGATTAAATGAGTTTTTATTCATAAGAGTACAAAGTAAAATTAACCGGAAAAACTAAAATGAAAAAATGTGTTTTTTTCACTCCATTTTTTTGCATTTGACACTGGTTTTCTCAAAAACTATTCGCTTTCTGTGTACTTTATTTACACCGGTTTGTTCAGAATAAAATTTTCTACATTTTTTATTGAAAATTTTTAACTGTTTCTTGGTGAAATAACAAAGTTATTCTTGCCCAAAGATGAAAAAATGTGATTTTCACTCCATTTTTTGCATTTGACACTGGTTTTCTCAAAAACTATTTAACTTACAGATCTGGGACCTGTTTTAGTCAATTTATCAGATCAAAAACCATAAGAAATGATTGAATTTGCCCCTTAATCTACCTTACCACAATTCCAGGAAGACCTCATTTCACCTGGTGAACTGAAATCCAGGCGAAACTTTCGCTAGCTGTAACTCGCTAACGAAGCGTTTTCGGACCTATGTTTATATAACATTTTTTCATTATTTTTACTAGTGCAATGTGCTGTAGAAGTGGGGGGAGAACTTCATGAATCACCCTGTATTGTTATGATTTTTATCTTATTTTTAGCTATAGAATGAGATCCCAAGAGATTGCCGTATAGTTTTGAATCACCCTATATACATTATTTTACGTGACACTAAAGCGTATTTATTTATTTAGAACATACGTTTTTTCTTATAATTATTTTACATTTTATACAATGTTTTTGTGATTTTCTACCTAAATAACAAAAATGTATATTCGATATTTCTTGAACTGAATTTATTTTAAAGTTTATTATAACTTAACAGTAGAATCTCGGTAGTCCGGTACCTCCAGTAATCCGGTACTTAAAATATTAGGCCTAAAAGTATGAAACCTCACCCAGGACAGATTTTGGTAAAATATTTAAATTGAATTAGGGAAATCAACTCGACCTAATTACGGTGGATTTAATATAACATGTATGTTTGGAATTTGATTAAAGAAATGAATAAGCAGACCTTAATTATTGTTAAATGGAATAATTTTTGGCCTTTTATCCAAAACCCAGAACTGGGCCATACTCAAGACTTCATGCTGAAGTGACAACGAAACGTAATTCTTAGAACACGAGCACCCCAACACCGCACTAGGCGATGTCAATAGCCGATAATTATGTTTAGTACAATGACTACACAAATACTCAGCAAACCATTTTTAATTAGTTAATTTAATTTAAAATCACATAGAAATCAATGTATATTCATTTTTTGTTTAAATTTATAGTTCCAAAATTCCAACACATCCAGTAATCCGGCATTTTCAGTAATCCGGCACACTGTCGGTCCCGAACAGGCCGGACTACTGAGATTTTACTGTATTGTGTTATTATATGTGATTAATCTACTTGATAAAAACGCTAGCATGCCCCGTCGCGGCTTTGCACGCGAAAAATGGCGAATCACTTTTCAGCAGTTCTTGGTTTTTGAAGTTTATTTGCTTTTGAAGATTTTCTTCCTAGTGATGTTTTTTCTTCCTAGTGATGTTTTTTTGATGACATTATTGAAAATGTAAAAAACAAAAAAAACATCTACAAAAAAATAATTGTCAAAACCAAAAACTTAAATCTACGTTGAATAAAATAAAAGTCAAAATAAAATATCAAACCAATTGATCACTCACCAATTAAAAGAAAATTAAAACAAATTAAAGAAACACGGAACTTTACTTTTATAAAATACTCAACAATACAAAATCGTATCTACATAATAAAATACAATAAAATTATCATGTGATGTTGTCACCAGCTGATCCTTAGCACCACGTTGCTATTTGCTAAATCATATCACTTTATTTATGACAAATCTTTATTTGAATCACATCAGCTGGTTTAAAAGCAGCAGATTATCTAACCTCACAAAAGCCTTAATGTAGGACATAAACATTATTTTCAACCCTTTAGAGCTAACTTTTTAAGGGTTTCAATAGCCTAAAACCTGCACCGGCATCATAGTTACAACATAAAAGAACTGCATGAAAATTGGTTCAGTAATTTAGGAGATACAAGGGGAACATTCATACACGCACACACACACACACACACACACACACACACACACAAATACATACATATACACACACACACATACATCGAATTTAATATATAATAGATTAATCTACGTGATAAAAACGCTATTGGGTGAAAACCTTTTAAAACCTCTGTCATAATGAATGTAAGAATGACATGGTTTACAAGTACTTATCAATATTAAATACCAACAATTTAATTATTTAAAAAAGAAGGTATTTTGTAAATATTAAATTAATTTCTTTGCTATGTAGACCTAGATTGTTTACTGGTGATTTCAACTGTATTCTGCGTGTTGCCTTTGGTTTCATAATTTTTTTTTTAAATCCTAATATGTGTACGTTGCAATCTGTTCAATTCAGAACAATAAGCAACCCCATGACCCAAATGAGATGAGAACGATATGTATGACGTATAAATGAGGTGTAGTCTTGTTACAGACCCAGGTCGACAATTCCTGAGAGAGTATGGTTAATTGAACCCCAACTATCAAAGTACACCGGTAACCACTGTCTAGCATTCAAATCCGTATAAAAGTAACTACCTTTACTAGGATTTGAACCAGGAACCTTCGTCTCCGAAAATCAGCTGTTAAACAGCTGATTTTGGTGACGACTTCACCTCTAGACCAACCCGGTGGGTTATGTGATATTGAACGCGATATTTTTTCTGTATTCCCTGAAAGATGACATTACTCATCTCTCAAGATAGAAGTGTAGGTATCTTACGTCAAAGCTATGCGGAATCTGAACGCTGTTTATTATGACACTTAGAAAATTGTTTTAAAATTTAAAATTTTCTATTGGATTAACTATTTAATTTACGGGTTTGATACCCGGTCATGTCTAAATTGTCATCTATCAACCTTCACTGTCTGCATTCACGACAAAGTGCATAAAAACTGAACGTAAAGAAATAATTAAATAATAGAAATTTTTTATTTTTTATTATTTTTTTTATTTCTAACTTGACTTGTGTACGTAATTTAGAGGTTCTTAGGCGAGTGGATGAAAAAAGAAGTATATGCAAGCATCTTACTAGAAGAAGGGATAGGCTAGTGGGACATATCCTAAGACATCCAGGTATTGGGCTATCAATAATGGAGGGTAATATTGAGGGAGTAAATTGTAGAGGGAGGCAAAGATTAGAATATATAAAGCAAATTACAAAAGATCTAGGGTGTTACAGGTATGTAGATATGAAACGACTTGCGTAAGATAGAACAGGTTGGAGAACTGCATCAAACCAGTCGAGAGACTGATGACAAAAAAAGGTTTGTGTACGTTGCAATCTGTTCAATTGAGAACAATAAGCAACCCCATGACCCAATGAGATGAGGATGATGTGTATGACGTGTAAATGAGGTGTAGTCTTGTACAGATCCAGGCCGACCATTCCTGAGAGAGTATGGTTAATTGAACCCCAACCATCAAAGTACACCGATAACCACTGTCCAGTATTCAAATCCGTATAAAAGTAACCAACTTTACTAGGATTTGAACCAGGAACCATCGTCTCCGAAAATCAGCTGTTTAACGCTGATTTGGCGACGATTTTACCTCTAGACCAATCCGGTGGAATAATTGAAATTAGTGAAAATTTAGTATTCGCAGACGAGTCGTGAGGTTGTCGGTGCGATTTGCTGCCCGTTTATAACTAATGCGGCGTATATTATATCATGTCTATAATATAAGGGAGTCCGTACCCAACAAAAAATTGAAAAAATAATTTGATTTTTAGCTTCATGAGAATCTTGTGAGTTTAACGCCTTCATTTTGATATATAGGCTTCACGGATGACGTATACGTTTCAACAAACTACTAGCAATAAGTAACACCGATGCATGCGTCTGTGTTTTACTTATTGCCTAAACGCGCGCACACGCGCACATACAAACACAAAATACTAGCGATTGCGCCTTAGACCTTATTACGGGTCTCAGAAATGTTGCAGGTATCGAAGGGGTTAATTTATTAAACCATTGTAGTAATAATGTATTTATTATTCTATGTATTTTATTATTATTCTATGTATTTATTCACAATTATAGTTTAGAGCATGAAGAAACAGTGAAGTTCCTGGGAGTATCTCTAGATAGATCTTTGTCTTGGGATTTCTATACCAATCAAGTTTGTAGTAAAATATCATCTAGGGTATTTGCACTAAAACAAATTGCCAGATTAAATGATAAAAAATTACTAATGGCAGCTTATCACGGCCTCATTCTGTCTCATATCCGTTATGGTATCTTAGTATAGGGTAATTCTAGCATGGGTAATATGAATAGGGTTTTTAAAATTCAAAAGAAAGCTATTAGGTGTATGGTGGGAGCTAACCAGCTAACCTCATCCACACCACTATTTAAGGAGCTTAAATTGCTTACAGTTCCCTCTCTTTACATTTTTGAGGTGATTATGAATGTTAGGCAAAATAATTTTACGCAGAATTTCAATGTTCACAATCATAACACAAAAAACAGGAATGATTATTATGTGGCTAATCACTCCACAAAATTGTTTGAACAAAAACCTACTTATGCAGGGAGAAAATTCATGAATAAATTAGGTACCCCAATTTTTAAAATGTTGTGAGGATTTGAATTCCTTTAAAAAGAATCTGAAAAATTACTTGATCGGTGAAACTTTTTATAGCGTACAAGAATTTCTTTCTTGATAGTAGTGATACATTGCGTGATTCTTATATGTATTTCAGGTGTTATATCTGACGACATGTCCTATACTCCTCTTTGAGTCTCCAGGGCACAAAAAAAATTTAAAAAAATAAAAGAAAAGTTATATAGATAAGGAAACAAAAAGGCTTATCATCAAGAATATTGATTAGTGATCATCAGTTAGTGATTTTTCGTATTTTTCAATTCAATAGAGGTTGATTTTTATTTAGCGTCATTCAATCATGATTAAAATTATGTTTATTTTTAATTTTACAATGGTTACAATTGATTAAACATAGGTTATATTTTTCATGGTTTACATTGGTAAGATCAAGTCGTGTGAGTGTTTCACACCAGATATTTTTCATTTTAGCAGGCTACAGTAATTAAATTTAAGAGGAGTATGTTACGGAAGATAAGCAGAAATAGTGTGAAAAATTATGTCACAAGGGGCATTTGGAGAGGAAAGCCTGACAAGAAGAGTTGGCATTAGTTAAGGTTAATTAGTTAAGTTATTTAGTTAAATTATTTAAGTTATTTTAGTGTCACCGCCACCCCATCTAATTAATCATTTACTGTGTTGCCGGCCTTTGTCGGCGCACCGACAAACCTTTCGGCTCCGCACCGACAGAGGCCTTTGTCATCAAGGCCAAGCCAGTAGCCGCTCTCTACGACAGCGCTCTCGGCAGCTATATAAAGAGCGCTGCACTGAGCCGAGGAAATCAATTCCGATCAAGACTCCGAGGGATTCACTTCGAACCAGACAGAAGACAAGACGTCCACCACGGCACACGACTGCCGGACTCCAGCGAGGACTAATCGACGACCCCGCAAGAGAGAAGATGATGCTTCCGCTCGCCGACCCGTCACCGTAAGCCGTCGACCGGACCGTCATCACCCGCTGACGCGAGCGATGCCCACAGCGGTCCCTCGACCGAGCCTTACGCCCACCGGACCCGACGAAGCAGCCATTGACGCACTAATGCGAGGGAAGAAGTGACGTCTCCGCTGGACGACGACACGCCGTGTCGCCCAGCTCCTCGATCGCCACGATGACTACAACTGACGCTTCCCATCAAGACGACCACTGCTTAAACGGCCCTTTTCAGGGCCACCAAACAAATAAGGTTTACCACTTAATATCACCATCCGGTGACATAAGTTATTTTTATATTAGTTAAGTTAAAACCAAATTAATTACAAATTGGTTAATTAGTTAAGGTTAAGATTAAGGTTGGTTAATTGGTTTGGAGGTGTCAGTGGCATGGATAATTAGTATATTACCTAAAAGGACTTTACTTTACTTGAGAGTGGAAGATAAAATACCAAGATACAACCATTGTACCATTGTACAGATCATGAGTAAAATGGATGGCTTCAGTTATGGATTCATTGGGAGAAAGATGCAATTCTAAGAAGGAAGTATCGAAGAGATGGTTTACCAATAGAGAGGAATTGTGTGGGGGCTGACGAGTGAAGGGGCTTATTTAACATAACAGGATTAATAACATCCTGTTATTTTAATAACACCCTGTTAGCTGTTACTTTTTAACACCGTGATTCAAAGCCAATGTACGAATGACACTTGTCAGACTGTTGAAACAGCAAAATATTGTTAAAACTAAATGAAGTTATCAATGACCTTTTCATCTAATAACTCCACTTTTAAGTTTAACTACGTTATAATACTGTTATTAATACAAACACAACGGTGGACAAATCCCGGCCAGGAAACCCGGCCAGGATGTGGAAAATTATTACAATTTAAAACCCACCGTGCCTAACCCAAAGTAGGTGCTAATAACCAAGATGTCGATACGACTTAAAATAAACTTAAAAAATCTGGTGTGAAATACTCACACAACTTTCTCTTGCCAATGCAAATAATTTAAACAAAATAACCTAACATTAGTAATATAACATTAGAAATAAACAAAAAACTAATCTCAAAAAACATAACCTTATTTTAATCATGAGTGAAAGGCGCAAAATGAAAATCAACCTCAGGTTGGCTTAAAAATACGGAAAATCACTCTTTCACGCTAAACTGGGCTCTGTAGAGAAAAATGCTGTAAATAAAAGTCGTCGATCTTTTAATTTCCTATAAATTTGATTATATATACACTTTTGTCGTAAAATGCAAACTAAGGCCGAAATCTTTAAAAAATCGATTTTTTACACGTTTTCGTGTAAAACAGAAAATCGCTAATTACCGCTAAACTAAGCGTTATACAAAAAAATGCTTTCAAAACATAGGATTTTAAATTCTCTACATTTTTTATGATATAAATTTTTGCATAGGCCTATTAAAGCCGCAATCCTAAAAATACAATTTTTTTACGTGAAAACAGCCTCACCAAGAATTTCACCAAACATGGCGCCTACCCTATCTTGTAGAGCATAAAAAATTTAGTAAACCAGACGATTTTTAAAAAAATCGTAGGACCAGTTTTTGAGAAAATCGCCAAAAAATTAAAAATTACACGAATAAACTACTACTTCCGGTTGACCGATTTTGATGAAAATGTTCGTGTCGGGTCTGGTAGTGGTATGTAATTTAACACACACACACACACACACACACACACACACACCTACACACACACGCGCGCGCGCGCGCGCACACACACACGCACGCACGCACGCACACACACACACACACACACACACACACCAATCGCTAAAAACATGTTTTTGGGTTCAGGGGGTCTGAAAACGTGTAAATCCGGTGAAAACTCGATTTCTTAAAATCGACATGAAAACAATACTTTCCTTCCTATGTATTCATATAGTCAAGAGAAAGTAAAAACAGATTGTAAAATAATTCTGTTAATAAAACACAAATGTACATTGTCAATAACATGTTTTTACTTAAACGCTTGAGATCAACATTATTTGTTGATTCTGTCATAGAAATTGAAAAAGTATGTCAAAATTTGTACACATGCTCAATTAACTTGAAACTAACCTACTTATCTGTATTTATATCCATTTTTACAATTATGAAATGATCGTAAAAACTGTAATTTATGTGTTAAAACGTCATGCACATCACAAAAGACTAATCGTATTAAAATACAACTTAATACAATAAGGTAATGTATTCTATAGAAAAATAGTCTCTTTATAAAAAATAGGTGTGTAACACTCACACGTCTTTATCTTGCCAATGTAAATTATCAAACACAACCTATGTTTGATCATTAGAAAACAATGTAAAATGAAAAATCTGGTGTGAAACACTCACACAACTTTCTCTTGCCAATGCAAAAAATTTAAACAATATAACCTAACATTAGTAATAAAACATTAGAAATAAAAAATAACCTCAATAAACATAACCTAATTTTAATCATATAATATATAATATATAATTTTAATTCATATATGAAAGACGCAAAATGAAAATCAACCTCAGTTTGGCAAAAAATACGGAAAATCACTCTTTCTCACTAAACTAGGCTCTGTAGAGAAAAATTCTCTAAATAAAAGTTGGAGATCTGTTAATTTTCTATAAAATTTATTATATACACTTTTGTCGTAAAATGCATACTAAGGCCTAAATCTGAAAAAAATTGATTTTTTACACGTTTTAATGAGAAAAAACAGAAAATCGCTAATTACCGCTAAACTAAGCGTTATACCAAAAAATGTTTGAAATAAAAGTTGTAGGATGTTAAATTCTCTACATTTTTTATTATATAAATTGTTGCGCTAAAATGCATATTAAAGCCGTAAGCTTAAAAAAACAACGTTGTTACGTAAAAACAGCCTCACCAAGTATTTTAGCAAACATGGCGCCTACCCTATCTTGTAAAGCATAAACAGTTTATTAAACCAGGCGATTTTTAAATAAATTGTAGGACCAGTTTTTGAGAAAATCGCAAAAAAGTGAAAAATTACACGAATAAACTACTACTTCCGGTTGACCGATTTTGATGAAAATGTTCGTGTCGGGTCCGGTAGTGGTATGTCACTTAAGTTTAAAGTTTCAAGTTCGTACGATGTTCCGTTCTTAAGATATTTTGTATACACACACAGGCACACACACACGCACACACACACACAGACCAATCGCTAAAAACATGTTTTTTGGGTTCAGGGGGTCTGAAAACGTGTAGATCCGATGAAAACTCGATTTCTAAAAATCGATATGAAACCAATACTTTCCTTCCTATATATTCATATAGGCAAGGGAAAGTAAAAACATAACCTAATTTTAATCATGAGTAAATGATACAAATGAAAATTAACCTTTGTTCGACTTAAAAGTACAGAAATACAAATCACTCATTAAGCGAAACTTAACTGTAGAAAAAAATGCCTGAAATAAAAGTTATACATATTTTATTTTCTATAACTTAAATAGTAAGTATACATTTTTGTCATAAAATGCATTCTCAGGCCACAATATTGAAAATAATCTCATTTTTTTATAGATACTGAAGTCATGAGATTGCCTTTTGCGTATGTACGGGCCGTGAGGAAGGGAAGTGAAATATCTGTAGCGCTGCCAACCTCAACAGTGAGACACTACTCGTACATTTCACTATCATGCAGTTTCTAGATACATTTTGTAAGCTGTGGTTTATTCCAAGAAAATGTTTTCTTCATAAACCTTTTAAGAAATAAATATGAACTGCAATATTGCCTAAAGCTTAATTACATGGATAGAAATGTTTAATTTACTCTAATTACGAATGAATCGCCTTCTTTACTATTGCTGTCACCGGTGTTTTCATTATCAGTCTCTCTAGTATCTACCTAACCGTTTTCTTTTTTTTTTTTACCAGATGTCAACAAAACTGTTAAAGAATAGCTTCTTAACGTCCTTAATTTCCTTCTTTATTTTCCGAATTGTGGAAAGAGAAAAATTATAGTTGTTAGCCGTTCGCTCACGGCTTTTGTTAAGAGGCACGGATAGGCATTTCTGTTTAGCTTCAACTTCACAACATTTTGTTACATTGGGTTCAGCTCTGTGAATAGTTCGACCACGTTTTCGAGAAACCAACATTTGTGTTTCCGGTAACGAACAGTTATATTCGTACAGTTAACCTACAAAAGGTTCTGCGATATACTGTATATGCTCTGGGTATACCATAAGTTGTTATGTTATTCATACTGAAATTTAAGCAGACGCGCATGCGCACTGATGCTTTCTCCCTTTACCCCTCGTTGCAAACAAGGGCAAACTCGTGACTCAAGTGACTATACCGATTTTGATGGAAAAAACAGAAAATCACTAATTGGCGCTATACTAAGCGTTATATACCATACTAAAAAATGTTTTAAATAAAAGGTGTAGGTTTTAAACGTTCAACATCTTCAAAATTATATTTTCGCCCAAGAATACATAGACTTCTTCTTCTTAGCGTGCCTGTCCGGTTCGAACGCTGGCTGTCATCATGGCTATCGTGGTCTTGTCATCTGCAATGCGGAACAGTTGGGCCGAGCTTTTCCACATATCAGAGTGCGTGTTAGCAAGCCAGGATATTCTTCTTCGGCCTGGCTGTCTTCTACCATCCAATCTTCCCTGCAGGATGCGCTGCAACAGTTCGTATCTACCGTGGTTCCTCATAATATGACCGAGGTATTGCAACTTGCGACACTTAATGGTGTTTATTACCTCTGGTTCCTTGTCCATCCGACGCAGTACCTCAATGTTGGTCACCCTATCTGTCCATGGTATCCTCAGCATTCTTCTGTACACCCAAAGTTCGAAGGCTTCAAGTTTAGTAGTGGTCGCCCTCGTCAACGTCCAAGACTCTACTCCGTACAGAAGAACGGAAAACACGTAACACCGCAAGAGTCGCAACTTAGTGCCCATAGTGAGATCATGACTCTTAAACGCCGAACTCATTGCGTTGAAAACACTCCTTGCCTTACCAATACGGCACTTGATCTCTTGTGAGTTTTCCCAGGCTTCATTGATAATAGTGCCCAAATACGGATACCATGCTACACGCTCAATTCTTGCATGTTTTATATATAGGTCTACACCAGTTATCGGTCCCCTGCTAATTACCATTAATTTGGTTTTCACATAGACTACTGGTGGTTAATCACGAAATGAACTTTGTTTTTGACGAAGTGTAAGAGGGGAACAATCTACTGCGCATGCCCAGTTTCAAGATTACAATCCTAACAAACATACTGACACTCGTAGTTCATTGGAATACACAGTCCTTATTTTATTACGCGACGAGTGATACACAGGAAATATTGTTTAGATTTGGCTATTATGTTTTTACGTTTTAGGCTACATTTATACAAACAAAACTATTTTAATTCGTTTAAAACTAATTCCGTTTCTTTTTATTTTAATTCTTCACATTTTATTCGTTATTCTGTAGTGTTGTTATAAATTAGTTTATCTATCCGTGTATTATAAGTTTATCATGTCGGCCGTTCAAAAGCAGCGGAAAACAATTCCAAGTGCGGAACGGAGTGTTATTTTAAATGCTATTAAGTGTTGTAAAGGTGGAGTGTCAAATTATTTACACTCAATCTGTTAGTTGCAGGGCTAAAATAAATAGTTGTGTTTCTTATCACATGGTCAGCCAATTAAATGACTGAATCATTTAAGAACAGAAGAGGTAGAGGTGTAAAATACACTAATCAGAGTTATCTCGTCTGAGAGTAATGGATTTCATTAAACAGCCAGACCCTGTGGTGAATGAAGTGAAAGTGTCATTTGCAGAGTGGAAAATATATGCTTTTCAGAGGACCTGGCATGCTGATAAGTGTACTTTTCCACTCAGTGAAGAAGGCAATGGTAAACCACCTTACTCCTCGATTTACTTAGTAAAACCTCTACAGGTTCAAACCAGCCAACCAGGCTGATCACCTAAACAATAACAAGTATTGTAAAGAAGAAGCAAAAAATAAACTATATAATATTACACAGTTGCATGTTTTTAGAAATATACGTACTACACTAGCAGCAGGGCATCACCCACACTGAGTACTGGGTTTCTCGTCATTACATATCAGTACTAAAGCCGCATTCTTTAAATAAGATTTTCTTTCAACGAGAGCAGTCTACTTTCACCCTAGAATTTCAGAATTTCAGCAGACATAGCGCTTACCCTATCTTGTTGTTTAGGTCATCAGCCAAAAGGCTGGTTTAAACCTGTAGAGGTTTTACTAAGTAAAACGAGGAGTGAGGTGGTTTACCATTGCCTTCCTCACTGAGTGGAAAAGTATGCTTATCAGCATGCCAGGCCCTCTGAAAAGCACTTATTTTCCACTCTGTAAATGACACCTTCACTTCATTCACCACAGAGTCTGGCTGTATAATGAAATTCATTACTTTCAGAGGAGATAACTCTGTTTAGTGTCTTTAACACCTCTACCTCTTCTGTTCTTAAATGATTCAGTCATTTAATTGGCTGACCATGTGATAAGAAACAGAACTATTTATTTTAGCCCTGCAACGAACAGATTGAGTGCAAATAATCTGACACTCCACCTGTTTATTATGGGCAGTACCCTATCTTATAGAGCATAAAAATGTAGTAAATGAGACGATTTTTTAAATAAATCGTAGGAGCCGTTTTTGAGAAAATCACAAAAAAGTAAAAAATCTGGTGTGAAACACTCACACAACTTTCTCTTGCCAATGCAAATGATTAATAATAAACCTAACATTATTAATAAAATATTAGAAATAAACAAAAACTAACCTCAAAAACATAACCTTATTTTAATCACGAGTGAATGACGCAAAATGACAATCGAACTCAATTTGGCTTAAAAATACGGAAAATCACGCTTTCACGCTAAACTAGGCTCTGTAGAGAAAAATGCTCTATACAAAAGTTGTAGATCTTTTAATTTTCTATAACTTTTATTATATACACTTTTGTCGTAAAATGCATACTAAGACCGAAATGTTAAAAAAATCGATTTTTCTCACGTTTTCGTGAGAAAAAAAAAACAGAAAATCGCAAATTACCGCTAAACTAAGCGTTATACAAAAAAATGTTTGAAACAGAAGTCGTAGGTTTTTAAATTCTCTACAACTTTTATTATATAAGTTTTTGCGCTGAAATTTATATTAAAGCCGTAATCTTAAAAAAACAACGTTTTTACGTGAAAACAGCCTCACCGAGAATTTCAGCAAACATGGCGCCTACCCTATCTTGTAGAGAATAAAAAATTGAGTAAAATAGGCGATTTTAAAAAAAATCGTAGGACCAGTTTTTGAGAAAATCGCAAAAAAGTGAAAAATTATGCGAATAAACTACTACTTCCGGTTGACCGATTTTGATGAAAATGTTCGTGTCGCGTCCGGTAGTGGTATGTAACTTAAGTTTCAAGTTTCAAGTTCGTACGATGTTCCGTTCTTGAGATATTCTGTTCACACACAGAAACACACACACACACACACACACACACACACACACACACACACACACACACACACACACAGACCAATCGCTAAAAACATGTTTTTTGGGTTCAGGGGGTCTGAAAACGTATAGATCCGGTGAAAACTCGATTTCTAAAAATCGACATGAAAACAATACTTTCCTTCCTATATATTCATATAGGCAAGAGAAAGTAAAAATACACAAATAACCTACTACTTCCGGTTGACCGATTTTAACCCTTACAATCCCAGGAGAATATTGTAAGTTCATACCAAAAAATCCCAGCCTACTTTTGTGCAATTCGTAGCATTTTATATAGGTATCTATCCATACATGACTATTTTTCAAGATATCTTAAAAACATTTTTTGTTTTGTTCATAATGAATAATTGATCTTGTATGACAATAAACTTAGAACACATTTCTTACAAGTATTTTAAAAAAACATTATAGGTAGAAATGGTTTTTTGTGAAATTTTCCTTTATAATTAAAAAAATCACCCTAAAAAATTATGTTACTCAATTTCACTTATATCACTTCAAAGACAATTTAATTATGCACAATATCACAAAAAATAATTTATATATTGTAAAAAATAAAAATACTGTGGTATAAGCTTCGAAAATTAAATTTTCAGTTGTTTTCATATTACGTTATTTATAAAAATTGAGTGAAAATTAAAAATTCGATGAATTTTTTAGTTATGGTAGTACTAATAAAAGGAAGACGCCGGCATTTTTTGGTTGAACTGCTGACGTTCTGATAAATAGGACGCTGCCATATTTTTTTGTGAAAATTTTGACGTCCTAATATTAGGACGTCTGGCACTTTAAGGGTTAATAAAAATGTTTGTGTCGGATCCTCTAGTCTTAACTAACTTAAGCTTTAAGTTTCAACTTCGTACGCTGGTCTGTTTTTGATATATTTTATTCACACTCACACAGACACATAACTGACAACATGTTCTTTTAGGTTCAAGGGGTCTGAAAACGTACATCTGGTGAAAACTCTATTGCGAAAAATCGATATGAAAACAATACTTTCCATCCTATATATTCATATAGGGAAGAGAAAGTAATTAATAAGTACCTACCTACTACATGTATCCGAATACAAATGGTAACATGTATTGTGTGCGAGCCTGTGTGTAATACACAGATTATGTAAAATACACACTGTGTATATGTGTATTTCACATTTCGTTTACTTTCGGAAGTCTCGCGGATTAGTCTACTAGTTTTTCTCGGTTTTTCGTAACTCTTCGTCTAAATTTGAAGACACGAGTTGCCACCGCTTCTGTACCCTATATTTTTAATACAGGGCAAAAGAAAGTGCTGATAAAGTTAAAGTCAAAAATATCCGTTTGGTAGAAATAAGAATAAACAGAACTGCTATTAGTAATACATTGGAAAACGTTTTATGTATTAAATACATAAATTATTATAATGATAACATGTTACCGGCTGTAGTCAGATGACACTATTAACAGCTTAACTATGGATTGTCCATTAATGTAACCTTACCCATTGAAAACCACTTCCACTTGCTGCATTTCGTATTCTGCCGCTGAATAACCTTACTATTCTAATAAACCGACTGCGCATAATCATAAATTTCACGGCGTCCATGTTAGGTTAGTAACAGAATCAACTGATGTGCTATCATCAGGCTTACCTTCATCAACCAATCACGGAAGAAATAATCGGTAAACCGAAATGATGTTTTCCCAAACAAATGTTTGTTTCGATACTTTTACATCAACAGGGGGGGGGGGCACTCTGATTTCAGTTGGACATGCACTCTCACTCATTAAACACTGATATACTTACATTATAAGTTGATTTCTGGTGGATTGATGTCTTTAATGGCAGCCAAATGTTAGTTGTTGTTTAGCTCATCTGCCGAAAGGCTGGTTTGAACCTGTATAGGTTTTACTACGTAAAACGAGGAGTGAGATGGTTTACCATCTCACTCCTTGTACATAAAATCATGTAATATAAAATGTAAAATTCATGAAAGTACATGAAAATCATGTACTTTCGACTCTCCGAATGACACCTGTATTTCATTATCAACAGGGTTTGATTGTAAAATGAAATTCATGAATCTCAGATAAGATAACTCTGACTAGTGACATTTAAACCTCTACCTCTACTGTTTTTACGTGCTTTAGTTATATAATTGGCTGACCCTGTGATAAAAATGAATACATATTTACGGTCAGAAACTAGCAAATTACGTGCAAAAAATGTTTAACACTCTACCTTTTCATTATGGCCACAATAAATTTTATCCATCTTAAAATACAGGAACTAATGAAATAAGAGTAAAGCCAGAAAACCTTTTTCGAAATTACATCGGCCATTATATCATCATTTTGTTAGACCGTTGATTATTATTTTTCGACTAATGCTCGTTGGTAGAGCAAAATAGTTTTCTTGTTATAAAATGGAATAATGAGGTATATTTTCTTACCCGGTAGGATATTGACTTTGTTTCGTCTCAAGATATTTTGAATTAGATTTTGCAGTTGCCTTCTACGTATCGTAATATATATGTATATATATAATTTTTTTTTTTTGGTTTAACGTCCGACTGTTCTGCAATTACTGCTAATGCAGACGGTGAAGGATGAAATGATTTTTTTGTAACGTATGAAAATATACCGTGCCTGAATGGGATTCAAACCCAAGACCGCATGATGAGAGGCGAGCACGTTACCAACTGCACCAATGCGGCCGGCTGATTTTCAATTTGCATCATTCATTCATGATTAAAATTAGGTTATATTTTTAATTTTACATTGTTTACTGATGATTATTAACGTAGTTTACATTGGAAAGAGAAAGTCGTGTGAGTGTTTAACACCTATTTTTATTTTTAACATTCGTAAATTACATTCTTTTACTTGTTCTATTTCGTAATGACCTAATTACTTAAATAGGTTACGTAATATGCTTGATGTTTACAATAATTCAATTGATTGTATTATTGAATAGTTTTACAGTTATGTCACATTTGTATTTTAGAAATGTTTATTTTTTAATTTTATATGTAAAAGTTATTTAATAATGTTATCAGTAAATTACATGAAATATAATCAAATCAATTTAATTTTAATTATGTTTTGTCTGTAATTAATAAACATTTATAGTAGTGACATAAAATTGTACAAAAAATCACATTAATTTTCTGTCAATTATAAAAAATATGTTATAGTATTTTAAATTTATTTTGGTTGAATTTATTTTTACCAACCAAACACTTACGTTATATTTTTACTTTCTCTTGCCTATATGAATATATAGGAAGAAAAGTATTGTTTTAATGTCGATTTTAACAAATCCACTCTTCACCGGATCTACACGTTTTCAGACCCTCTGAACCCAAAAAACATGTTTTTAGCGATTGGTCTGTGTGTGTGTGTGTGTGTGCGCGTGCGTGTGTGTGAACAGAATATCTCAAGAACGGAACATCGTACGAACTTTTCTGCGGGGAAAACTTATATTAATCTTTTTAAAGAACTTTTTACTTCATAAAAGTTCTAAGAATAAGAATTATCTAGATTTCATGAAAAACTTGCCACAGTTCTCAAGAATTTAGTTTATACATAAATTGCTTAAGAATAGCATTTTACAAACTAAAGTTTAGAAAGAAATGGAATTTCAATAAGATCAAGGAAATATTATAATTGAATAATAACTGTAGACAGGCTTAATCTTATGAATTATGTACTGGCATAATGAATTGATTTTCCATAGTTCTTAGAAAAAAAATGTTCACAATTTCCGGGAAATTTAATTAACTTTAAAAATAAATCTATACTTAAAAATCTTTGAACGCTGTTACAAAGTACGTCATAAAAATTACAAGGGAAATTTTTCCTAATATTTTGTTTTTCATGGCCGATTTCAACGGCCTAATATTTATAATATTATGTCATAAAAAATTTTGGACAATCCTTTACGGACTGGACCAATTTTAATGCAGTCTTTTAAAGAAAACCATAAATTCCGCTAAACAGCCTCAGTCAAGAAACACATTACGTATACAAAAAAGAAGAAGCATTTTAAGGTTTCTCTTGCCCCATATGAATATGTAGATAAGAAAAGTATTGTTTTCATGTCAAGTTTTCATATGTAAGCATTTTTACCAAAATCGATCATCTGGAAGTAGTAGTTTATTCGTTCAATTTTTCACTTATTTGTAATTTTCTCAAAAACGGCTTTACGATTTAAAAAAATAAAAAATCTCGTCATATACTAAATTTTTTATGCTCTACAAGATAACGATATGGAAAGATATGCGCTATGTCTACTGAAGTTCTTGGGGGGCCCGTGCTTCAGTAGGGAAAAATGGTTTTTCAATACAGCGGCCTTAGTATGCATTTTAAGACAAAGGTGTATGTAAAGTGTATATTAAAGTTAGTGTATTAATTATTTAATTACCTAGATCCCGAAACGGACCTTAGCGATAAGTGTCACAATACCTTTGGAAGAAATTCTCAAAATTAAAATTTTGAATGGTAAAGTACAGTACAAAGTAAACAAAACATAAACATAAACATGAAACATTATAAACCAAGCCTTTGAAACTCCGATGACAGCATGGTTGTTCACGGATGTAAAGCATGATAGAAACTGAGAGTAAAACGGTTGAATGTCAATTAACTTCTAAGAAAGAGTGTGAACAAAGTGGAAATAAAAGAGATAACATTCAGTACATAATGTAAGGACAGAGGCTGGATGTTAGAATTTAACTTCGATTGCGAGAGTGACATACCTCTGAAGCTGATTAAATTCAATGCGATATGTGGAACCATACATCGTACATTGAAGGGAAAAGCCAGAAAAGAAACAGAGTTGAAATTTTATAAGACAATGACGATTCCACTAGTTACATATGGAAGCGAGGTATGGACCACAACAAAGAGAGACGACTCGCGCATACAAGCTTCAGAGATGAGGTTCTTGAGACACATTCAGGGATACACAAGGCTGGATCACATTAGAAACGAAGTGATAAGAGAAGAATGCAATGTACAGCCACTTGTAGATGTGATCAAGCAATATAGAAAAAGATGGACAGATCACCTGCTCCGAATGCCACACAACCGTTTGCCACTTCAAGCCTGGATGTCCAAAACAGATGGTAGGAGGGATGTGGGTCGGCCGAGGAAGAGGTGGAAACCGGAACAGACTCAATAGCCTAAACCATGATGGATGATGATGATGATGAATCAAGTGGACTGCAAGAGATAAAGAAACAATTTTTACTGTTTATCTTTACTGATAAACTATGTACAATATATTATAAAACAATGTATACAACGTATTACAATATATGCGAGATGTGGCTATTAAATAACGAGACAGACGTTGTAAAAAAAAAACATTATTTTATCTTTATACATAATCATTTATTGTCACCTTTTTTCATTTTATGACCACAAAGGATCACTTTAGTCTCTTTCGTTAGTTCTTTTTCTTCGGCAGTTTATTTCCTTTTCATTTCTTTCTTGCCAATACTTTTTCATTCTGTCGGATCTTGCTTTTCTCAATTCGTCTGAACAAACCTGTTCTTTTCGTTTAATTGTTCTTACTGATAAAATTTTGTTTTTGTCTTTAATTGTTTCTTTGTAAACCGGTGTGCGATCTTTGACATCAGCAATTGTTAGATTTAGTTCTGTTCTGTCTTTTTTTATTTCTTCAAGCCAAGGAATTGTGGCTCCTTCTGTTTTTGCACACATGAATTTTTTTACAATTTTTCTTAATAATCGGTTTTCTGGAGTTCTGAGGATATGTGCAAAGAAAGAAATTCTCTTTTTGCGCATTGCATCAGTGATTGGTTCTATTTCTTTATAAATTTGTTCTCTTGGTAAAAGTCTGTGCTGGTTGTCAACTATGTGTTTTTTGTTTATGCAGGTTCAAAGAATCCTTAACTACTTCTCTATCCCTACAACCCTCCATGCGAATTTTCCATTGTTGGAAACAGTGCTGGAAGTCATCTTCTGTCAGCTCCTTCAGAACACGTGCCGTTTTCTCTTTTACAGCTTCCACAGACTCAAATCTTGTCCCTTTTAATGCAGATTTCATCTTACGGAACAGGTAGAAGTCACATAGTGCAAGATTTGGGGAATAAGGTGGATGTTCTAACACTGAGATGCTGTACTTGGCTAGGAACCTCTTGACAGATAACGCGGAATGAGCTGGCGCATTGTCTTGGTGGAGACCCCATGACCCGGGGCGTTTTTTCCTTACTCTTTGACGTAGTTTAGAAAGTACCTAAAGGTAGTAATATTGATTAATTGTTGATATATGTCGTGTTACAAATGGTGCACACATTGAACATGTGTAAATATTTTCAATAAAAACTTAAGGAATTTTTCTATATAATCATGTATGTAATTACCTTAACTTTTCAAAAATAAATTTTTTATTAGCTATCGAAACTGTTCATTTCATTTATAATCACCCTGTATTTCTTGAGATGCAATAATTTGTACATAACCTAAAAAAATATATATTTTTATTTAATTAGACATCAACCCACCGGTTGGTCTAGAGGTACAGTCGTCGCCAAAATCAGCTGTTAAATCCTACTAACAGATTTAACCTTTACAAATCCTAGTAAAGGCAGTTACTTTTATACGGATTTGAATGCTAGACAGTGGTTACCGGTGTACTTTGATGGTTGGGGTTCAATTAACCATACTCTCTCAGGAATTGTCGGCCTGAGTCTGTACAAGACTAGATTTCATTTACACGTCATACACATCATCCTCATCTCATTGGGTCATGGGGTTGCTTATTGTTCTGAATTGAACAGATTGCAATGTACACAAACTAGGAATTTAAAAAGAAAAAATCTGGTGTGAAACACTCACACAACTTTCTCTTGCCAATGCAAATAATTAACAATAAACCTAACATTAGTAACAAAACATTAGAGATAAACAAAAAACTAACCTCAATAAACATAACCTAATTTTAATCATGAGTGAAAAACGCAAAATCAAAATCGATCTCAGTTTGCCTTAAAAATACGGAAAATCACTCTTTCACGCTAAACTAGGCTCTGTAGAGGAAAATGCTCTAAATAAAAGTTGTAGATCTTTTGCATACTAAGATTTTGATGAAAATGTTCGTGTCGGGTCCGGTAGTGGTATGTAACTTTTAAGTTTCAGGTTTCAAGTTCATACTATGCTCCGTTTTTGAGATATTTTGTACACACACACACACACACACACGCGCGCGCGCACACACACACACACACACACACACACACACACACACACACACACACACACACACACACACACACACACACACACACACACACACACACACACACACACACACACACACACACACACACACACACACACACACACACACACAGACCAATCGCTAAAAACATGTTTTTTGGGTTCAGGGGGTCTGAAAAAGTGTAGATCCGGTGAAAACTCGATTTCTTAAAATCGACATGAAAACAATACTTTCCTTCCATATACTTTCTTTTTATTCATATAGGCAAGAGAAAGTAAAAAAGCAAAGGAACCATAAAATAGGAATGGGTTTTTTAAGCAAAATTGCAAAAATTGACTTGGGAGTCTACCTGCTAAATATCACGAAGTACAATAGTAAACTGTTATTTAAAAATCGCGCCATCTATATAAATATACATTTATTTCCGAGATACAGTAATTTGTACATAACCTAAAATTTATAATATTTTATTTAAATAGACATAATACGTGATTTATAATATAACTGAGATAGTATTCTGAATTTCACATAATGTTTAAATGTGTGGGTGACAAATATATTAATTAAGGAAATAAAAATTTGCGAAGGTAAATAAATAAATATTCGCAGTAACGTTCAAAATGAGAATGGCTTGCCGACTGCTAGATGTGGATTGGGACTGCGTCCACGTGATGAGGCGGCCGCAGTAGATATGTTGTCAGTTGCCAACTGGTGCTGCTTTCGTTCGTGTGTCTGTAACTACGTCCTCTGCTAACTCCGCGCCGTCGCTTCACTTCCACCGGCTCACCTGTCTTTCAGGTAAGCAACTTTTGTTTGATTACAAATAAAATATGTGTATTTCTTTCAAACATTTACGTACTACCAACACAACCAATAATAATAAGAAATAATTAATGTTCCCTCCCAAAATTAATACTTTTACTTAAAATCGACCGGCATTTAATTGACAGTGTTACCATATTTCACATGCAAGTGTTTTTTTAAATTACTTATGAATTTACAAATTTTCCATAACCTTATCGTTGTACGTGATTATGTTCATCTCATGTTATAAAACATTGCAGTTCGATTCCCAGTTAAAAAATTCTGTATTACTTTTTATGTTAAAACATTTAACATAACCTCAATGTAGAATTTCAAATATTTGATTAAAGAACGGTAACTTCCATGGTTATTTTACATCAGTATTTATACTTTCTCTTGCCTATATGAATATATACGAAGGAAAGTATGTATTGTTTTCATGTCGATTTTAAGAAATCGAGTTTTCACCGGATCTATACGTTTTCGGACCCCCTGAACCCAAAAAACATGTTTTTAGCGATTGGTCTGTGTGTGTGAACAGAATATCTCAAGAACGGAGCATCGTACGAACTTAAAAATTAAAATTTAAGTTACATACCACTACCGGACCCGACACGAACATTTTCATCAAAATCGGTCAACCGGTTGTAGTAGTTTATTCGTGTAATTGTTCAATTTTTTTCGATTTTCTCAAAAACTGGTTCTACGACTTTTTTTAAAATCGCCTGGTTCACTACATTTTTTATGCCCTACAAGATAGGGTAGGTGCCATGTTTGCTGAAATTCTTGTTGAGGCTGTTTTCACGTAAAAACGTTGTTTTTTTAAGATTACGGCTTTAATATGCAATTTAGCACAAAAATTTCCATAATAAAAGTTGTAGAGAACTTAAAATCCTACAACTTTTATTTCAAATATTTTTTGGTATAACACTTATTTTAGCGGTAATTAGCGATTTTCTGTATTATGCTCATAAAAACAAGTGAAAAATCAATTTTGTTAAGATTTCGGCCTTAGTATGCGTTTCACGACAAAAGTGTATAATCAAATTTATAGAAAATTAAAAGATCTACATCTTTTAATTAGAACATTTTTCTCTACAGAGCCTAGTTTAGTGTAAAAGAGTGATTTTCCGTATTTCAAGCCGAACTGAGTTCGATTATCATTTTGCATCTTTCACTAATGATTAAAATAAGGGTATGTTTTTTTGAGGTTAGTTTTTAGTTTATTTCTAATGTTTTATTACTAATCTTAGGTTACATTGGTCATTATTTGCATTGGCAAGAGAAAGTTGTGTGTGTTTCACACCAGATTTTTATAAATTATTTACTTAAAATTTAAATTGTAAAATAATTATTATCGTACGTAACAAATCGTTTCTTTATATTATGTAATTGTGTAATTGTTTAACAGGTATTAATGTAATTTATTGTGAAACATAAATTTTTTTGAAAAATTTAACAATTTGATTTATTTTTAACTGTTCTATATTTAGTAAACTTTAAATTATTCAGTTTAAAAAGGTTTTACTTGATGTTTCTAGAATAATCTATCGTAATCTCTCGTGTGTATACAGTGTTTACTTAAAGGTTTTACGATTATTTTATGACATTATTTTACAATTTATTAATTTTATAGTATTACTTTCTCTTGCCTAGACTACATGAATATAAAGGAAGGAAAGTATTGTTTTTTGTCGATTTTAAGAAATCGAGTTTTCACCGGATCTACACGTTTACAGACCCCCTGAAACCATAAAACATGTTTTTAGCGATTGGTCTGTCTGTCTGTCTGCCCGCGTGTGTGTGTGCGCGCGCGCGCGCGCGCGCGCGCGGGTGCGTGTGAACAGAATATCTCAAGAACGGAACTTCGTACGAACTTGAAACTTAGAACTTAAGCTACATACCACTACCGGACCCGACACGAACATTTTCATCAAAATTGGTCAACCGGAAGTAGTAGTTTATTTGTGTAATTTTTCACTTTTTTGCGATTTTCTCAAAAACTGGTCCTACGATTTTTTTTTAAAATCGCCTGGTTTATTCAATTTTTCATGCTCTACAAGATAGGGTAGGCGCCATGTTCGCTGAAATTCTTGGTGAGGCTGTTTTTACGTAAAGAAATTGTTTTTTTAAGATTACGGCTTTAATAGCCTATAAATTTTAGCGCAAAAATTTATATAATAAAAGTAGTAGAGAATTTAAAAACCCACAACTTTTATTTCCAATTTTTTTGTAAGTTATAACACTTAGTTTAGCAGTAATTAGCCATTTTCTGTTTTTTTTCTCACGAAAACGTGTGAAAAATAGATTTTTTTTAAGATTTCGGCCTTAGTATGCATTTTACGACAAAAGTGTATATAATTAATTTTATAAAAAATAAAAAGATCTACAACTTTTATTTAAAGCATTTTTCTCTACAGAGCCTAGTTAAGTATGAAAAAGCGATTTTCCGTATTTTTAAACCAAACTGAGGTTGATTTTCATTTTGCATCTTTCACTTATGATTAAAATAAGGTTATGTTAATTAAGGTTAGTTTTTTGTTTATTTCTAATGTTTTATTACTATTGTTAGGTTATATTGTTAATTATTTGCATTGGCAAGAGAAAGTTGTGTGAGTGTTTCTCACCAGATTTTTATAAATTATTTACTTAAAATTTAAATTGTAAAATAATTATTATCGTACGTAACAAAACGTTCTTAATATTATGTAATTGTGTAATTGTTTAACAGGTAGACTAGTAATGTAATTTATTGTGAAACATTTTAAATTTTTTTGAAAAATTTAACAATTTGATGTATTTTTAACTGTTCTGTATTTAGTTAACTTTAAATTATTCAGGTTAAAAATGTTTTACTTTATGTTTCTAGAAGAATCTATCGTAATCTCTTGTGTGTATACAGTGTTTACTTAAACGTTTTTACGATTATTTTATGACATTATTTTACAATTTATTAATTTTATAGGATTTTGTTTTAGTAATACTGTAGTTAATAATTGTTTGATTTTGTTCTGTATTAACTGTAAAATATTTTTAGTTAATATCCCGCGAGTTTTATCTGTAATATTGAGTATGTAATCAATTATTGAATGGTACAAAATATTATAATACTCGAAATTTTCTTACAGATCCTCAGTTTCATAACTCCTTGAAGACAAAAATGGTTTATTTTATTTATTTATTTTTTTTTTGAGTGTCGTATCGTAATTGTTAAGTTTATTCGTCGTATACCCAAAATTCTGCCCATAACCGACAGGCGGAGAGTCAAAGTATTTACATTCAATCTGTCGTTGCAGGGCTAAAATAAATAGTTCTGTTTCTTATCACATGGTCAGCCAATTAAATGACTGAATCATTTAAGAACAGAAGAGGTAAAGGTGTAAAAGACACTAATCAGAGTTATCTCGTCTGAAAGTAATGAATTTCATTCTACAGCCAGACCCTATAGTGAATGAAGTGAAGGCGTCATTTGCAGAGTGGAAAATATGTGTTTTTCAGAGGGTCCGGCATGCTGATAAGCATACTTTTCCATTCAGTGAGGAAGGCAATGTTAAACCACCTCACTCCTCGTTTTATTTAGTAAAACCTCTACAGGTTCAAACCAGCTTTTCAGCTGATTACCTAAACAACACACCCAAAATTACTGCACTAATTTGACTGAAATAAAAAATTATGTTTTGTTAAATCCGATGGATTTTTAAATTATTTGAATGTAACCTTAAAATTAGATGTACTGACCAAAATATTTTGTAAAGGCAATAAGCTTTACTGGTTAATAATTAATAGTGCGCGTGTGTATACAAAATATCTCAAGAACGGAACAGCGTACGAACTTGAAACTTGAAACTTAAGTTAAATTAAGAATTAAAGAGAAAAAAAAAGTTTATTTAAAGTCGCATCAACAGTTTAGTTATTAGCGGCTACTATGGGTTTGGTACTGTAACGGTGGGTTTTAACGTTTTAAAATTTCCAAACCCACCGGGTTGGTCTAGAGGTAAAGTCGTCGTCAAAATCAGCTGTTTAATAGCTGATTTTCGGAGACGAAGGTTCCTGGTTCAAATCCTAGTAAAGGTAGTTACTTTTATATGGATTTGAATGCTAGACAGTGGTTACCGGTGTACTTTGATGGTTGGGGTTCAATTAACTATACTCCTCCAGGAATGGTCGGCCTGGGTCTGTACAAGACTACACCTCATTTACACGTCATACACATCATCCTCATCTCATTGGGTCATGGGGCTGCTTATTGTTCTCAATTGAACATATTGTAACGTACACAAATTAGGAATAAAAAAACTAAAATAATAAAAAATTAATAGTGCGCATGCGCGTGCGCGTGTGTATACAAAATATCTCAAGAACGGAACAGCGTACGAACTTGAAACTTGAAACTTAAGTTAAATAAAGAATTAAAGAGAAAAAAAGTTTATTTAAAGTCGCATCAACAGTTTAGTTATTAGCGGCTCCTATGGGTTTGGTACTGTAACGGTGGGTTTTAACGTTTTAAAATTTCCAAAACCACCGGGTTGGTCTACAGGTAAAGTCGTCGCCAAAATCAGCTGTTTAATAGCTGATTTTCGGAGACGAAGGTTCCTGGTTCAAATCGTAGTAAAGGTAGTTACTTTTATACGGATTTGAATGCTAGACAGTGGTTACCGGTGTACTTTTATGGTTGGGGTTCAATTAACCATACATCTCAGAAATGGTCGGCCTGAGTCTGTACAAGACTACACCTCATTTACACGTCATACATATCATCCTCATCTCATTGGGTCATGGGGTTGCTTATTGTTCCAAAATTGAACAGATTGCAACGTACACATATTAGGAATTAAAAAAAAAAAAATTCCAAACCCTAGCCGGGAATCGAACTCAGGAACTTTTACTTTGTAGGTTAGCGCGCCTAGTCAATATGCCATAGAGGCAGTCGTTTTCAAATTATTTTTTGTTGTTTGATTTAACTTTAAGGTAAGTAATTTTTTTGTCATGTAATTATTTTTCATTTTAGAATTTGATAACTCCAATTTTTGACTTGTAATTTATTAAAATTTGTATTATTTCTTGTGACAATGAAATTTATTTATTAATGTTTTGGTTCTCTATTTTTTTTTTATTTTTTTTTATTTATGTGTTAAATAAACAGTTTGTTTTTATGGTTAATTTAGCAGAAATATTTAATACTTTTTTCAAAACTATTAAGTTCCTTATTAAAAATTACTATTAAGAAGCATGACATAATAGGAAAAGTGTTTTCATTAAAATTAGGTAATGAAAATAGAAAATTAAAAAAATTAGTAAGTATTTAAGTTTATAAAACTGATTAGTGATTAATTTAATAAAAATTACATCGTTTTGTTACAAACGTCGTCAAAATCAGTTATTCAGTGAACAGTTAAGTGCCTTCATTGGTGACTACATACCTGTACAGTACAATTAAACGTATGTTTATGTTACAAACCACAGGGTTGATGTACTGGTAAGTGATCGCCGCAAATCAGCTGTTTAACAGCTGATTTTTCGGAAACGAAGGTTCCTGGTTCAAATCCTAGTATAGGTATCAGACGAACTAATGTCCCATAGCCGAGCGAGTGAGAGGGAGATATGTGGCATAACTACACATGCGCTCAAAGGTCTTTACCGTTATAATCCAAATCTGAAAACATACTACAGTCGTTATCTTGCTTGTTAGTTTACTGCATGCATAAACGCTTGCTCACAACAATGAGTAAAATTAAAGACAATGTTATTGGAACGGCGCGCATGGCGTGTGCGAGTGAGAGCGTTATGCATTCTCTCACTCCCACGGCTAGGGGACTTTAGTTCATCTGAATACTGAACAAAAAAAAATTCCAAACCCTAGCCGGGAATCGAACTCAGGAACTTTTACTTCCTGGTTCAAATCCTAGTATAGGTATCAGACGAACTAATGTCCCATAGCCGAGCGAGTGAGAGGGAGATATGTGGCATAACTACACATGCGCTCAAAGGTCTTTACCGTAATAATTCAAATCTGAAAACATACTACAGTCGTTATCTTGCTTGTTAGTTTACTGCGTGTAAAAACGCTTGCTCACAACAATGAGTAAAATTAAAGACAATGTTATTGGAACGGCGCGCATGGCGTGTGCGAGTGAGAGCGTTATGCACTCTCTCACTCCCACGGCTAGGGGACTTTAGTTCATCTGAATACTGTACAAGTGGTTAGTTCTTGTATGCACATTTGAACACTGAACAGTAGTTACCAGTGTACTTCTAGGCCAGCTAGAAATTTTCTGTGAACGGATTACATTTGTGTGTTGTTGTTGTTTAGGTCAACAGCCAAAAGGCTGGTTTGAACCTCTAGAGGTTTTACTAAGTAAAACGAGGAGTGAGGTGGTTTACAAGTGCCACAACTCACTGAATGGAAAAGTATGCTTATCAGCATGCCGGGCCCTCTGAAAAGCACATATTTTCCACTCTGTAAATGACACCTTCACTTCATTCACCACAGGGTCCAACTGTATAATGAAATTCATTACTTTCAGAGGAGATAACTCTGATTAGTGTCACAGTACACCTCTACCTCTTCTGTTCTTAAATGATTCAGTCATTTAATTGGCTGACCATGTGATAAGAAACAGAACTATTTATTTTCACATTTGTGTGTATAGATACTGAAGTCACGAGATTGGCTATGAGGAGGCGAAGCGAAATATTTGCACTGCTGCCAACCTCAACAGTGAGATACTACTCCTATATTTCACTACCGTGCAGTTTCTACGTACATTTTGTAAGCTGTGGTTTATTCCGAGAAAATGTTTTCTTCATAAACCTTGTTGTTGTTTAGGTCATCAGCCAAAAGGCTGGTTTGAACCTGTAGAGGTTTTACTGAGTAAAACGAGGAGTGAGGTGGTTTACCGTTGCCTTCCTCACTGAGTGGAAAAGTACGCTTATCAGCATGCCGGGCCCTCTGAAAAGCACATATTTTCCACTCTGTAAATGACACCTTCACTTCATTCACCACAGGGTCTGGCTGTACAATGAAATTCATTACTTTCAGAGGAGATAACTCTGATTAGTGTCTTTTACACCTCTACCTATAAGAAATAAATACGACTTGTAGTATTGCCGGTATTGTATATAGTATTCCCGTATTGCCTATAGCTTAATTACATGACTAGAAATGTTTGATTTACTGTAATAACGAATGAATCGCCTTATTTGCTGTTGTTGTCATCGGCGTTTTCATTATCAGTCTCTCTAGTATCTGCCTAACCGTTTCCTTTTTTTACCACGTGTCAACAAAACTGTGCTAGCAGTACACTATCGCCGAATGTAGGCGAAGTCAGGCGAATACGATAGTGTACTCGGTGTATTTGTGGTTATTCGTTCCACTTCGCCTCAGAATAGCTTCTTCACGTCCTTATTTCCTTCTTTATTTTTCGAATTGTGGAAAGAGAAACATCACAGTAGTTAGCTTCATGGCTTTTGTGAAGAGGCAAGGAAAGGCATTTTTGTTTAGCTTTAACTTCACAACATTTTATTACATTGCATTCAGCACTGTGAAAACCACATATCATGTGATGTGTTCATGTGATGTGTATCATGTGATGTGTTCGACCATGTTTTCGAGAAACCGACATTTATGTTATGGTATCAAACAGTTATATTCGTACAGTTAACCTACAAAAGGTTCAGCGATATACTTTATATGCTCTGGGTATAGGATATGTTGTTATGTTTGTCTTACTGAAATTAAAGTAGTCGCGCATGCGCACTGATGCTCGTTTCCCCTCGTTGCAAGCAACGATGGGGCGTTGCAAGCAAGGAAAAACTACTCAAGTGACTATACTATCGGAAATTACTTATTAGCCTATAAAATGATGTCCCTACTTCATTGTCGGCGTAGACGTCTGCGGGGATTTCCAGGAAGGTATGGTAGGTATATAGGTGGCGGAAAAATTTGTCGCTATGAAGAGATATTTTACGAAATCTTGTGAAAATTTTACGAAATAAGTCGTTTACGTACAAGTTTTTTTGCTTATGTTTAATACAGCTGTCACTGGATTATTGAAAATAGCGCGGACAATTATGCCCATTATCTCCCAATACATATTACTTCTTGGCTTTTTAAAGGTTTTTAAAATGTGTATTTAATGTTTTTAATTTCTCTTGCCTATATGAATATATAGGAAGGAAAGTATTCTTTTCATGTCGATTTTTCGAAATCGAGTTTTCACCGGATCTACACGTTTTCAGATCCCCTGAACCCAAAAAACATGTTTTTAGCGATTGGTCTCTGTGTGTGTGTGTGTGTGTGTGTGTGTGTGTGTGTGTGTGTGTGTGCGCGCGCTGCGCGCGCGCGCGTGCGTGTGTGTGAACAGAATATCTCTAGAATGAACATCGTACGAACTTGAAACTTAAAATTCAAGTTACATCCCACTACCGGACCCGACACGAACATTTTCATCAAAATCGGTCACCTGGTTGTAGTAGTTTATTCGTGTAATTTTTCACTTTTTTGCGATTTTCTCAAAAACTGGTCCTACAATTTTTTTTTAAAAACGCCTGGTTTACATAATTTTTTATGGCCTACAAGATAGAGTAGACGCCATGTTTGCTGAAATTCGTGATAAGGCTGTTTTCACGCAAAGAATTTTTTTTAAGGTTTCGGCTTTAATATGCATTTTAGCGCAAAAATTTATATAATAAAAAATGTAGAAAATTTAAAATCCTACAACTTTTATTTCGAACATTTTTTGTATAACGCTTAGTTTAGCAGTAATTAGCGAGTTTCTGTTTTTTTTTTTCACGAAAACGGGTACAAAAATCGATTTTTAAGAATTCAGCATTAGTATGTATTTTACGACGAAAATGTATATAATAAAATTTATAGGAAATTAAAAGATCTACGTCTTTATTAATAGCATTCTTCTCTTCAGAGCCTAGTTTAGCGTGAAAGAGTGATTTTCCGTATTTTAAGCCAAACTGAGGTTGATTTTCATTTTGCGTGTTTCACTCATGATTAAAATAAGGTTATGTTTTTGAGGTTAGTTTTTTGTTTATTTCTAATGTTTTAGTAGCTACTAATGTTAAGTTATATTGTTTAAATTATTTGCATTGGGAAGAGAAAGTTGTGTGAGTGTTTGGCACCAGATTTTTTTTTTTTATTGAATCATTATAGATTGATGATCATTGTTTTAGATGAAATGTACAAAATGTTTTAATAGTGAAACGTTTTATATAAAAGAATGTTCAACCGTAATAATATCTTTCAACGGAAGAAACAATGTAGCTAAGTAATGGTTTTGTTTGACATTATCAAGTGTGTATATTTAAAAAAATTGTGTAGTGAAGTAGATGATGTTGTCAGGACATGTAGTTAAAAATACAGTTAAAACGATTCACCGGTTTATTTTATTATTATTTTTATTTTTAACTAGATAACGTACTGTATTTGCAGCCTGTGAATCAGGTTCAACGAAACAAGATACAGTAACTTGTATATAAACACAACAACTGTCTCCCTTTTAAACCGGCGTGTTCTGCTTGTATTTTATTGTCACTTCTTTTATTTATCTTTACATAAAACTGAAGGCAGTTCGTATTTACATTATATCATGACTTAAAAACTTCACGTATCCTATTTAAATATCCAATATATAAAATTGGACGGACCCTTTATGTAGTCGTTAGCGCTACTAGCTTTTATGTCAAAGGCCCGGGTTCGATTTTTCATCTGTTTTTGTTGTTTAGACCAACGGGTTGGTCTAGAGGTAAAGTCGTCGCCAAAAACCGCTGATTTTTGTAGACGAAGGTTCCTGGTTCAAATCCTAGTCAAGGTAGTTACTTTTTTTTTATTCCTAATTTGTGTACGTTGCAATCTGTTAAATTGAGAACAATAAGCAACCCCATGACCCAATGAGATGAGGATGATGTGTATGACGTGTAAATGAGGTGTAGTCTTGTACTGACCCAGGTCGACCACTCCTGAGAGAGTATGGTTAATTGAACCCCAACCATCAAAGTACACCGGCAGCCGCTGTCTAGTATTTAAATCCGTATAAAAGTAACTACCTTTACTAGGATTTGAACCAGGAACCTTCGTCTCCGAAAATCAGCTGTTTAACAGCTGTCTTGAACGACGACTTTACCTCTAGACCAACCCGGTGGATTACTCTATCTTGTAGAGCATCAAAAATTTAGTAAACCAGGCGATTTTTTAAATAAAAATTGTAGGACCAGTTTTTGAAAAAATCGCAAAAAAGTGAAAAATTACACGAATAAACTACTGCTTCCGGTTAACCGATTTTGATGAAAATGTTTGTGTCGGGTCCGGTAGTGGTGTCTAACTTAAGTTTCAAGTTTCAAGTTCGTACGATTTTCCGTTCTTGAGATATTCTGACCACACACACAGACCAATCGCTAAACAGGGTTCAGGGGGTCTGAAAACGTGTAGATCCGGTGAAAACTCGATTTCAAAAAATCGACATGAAAACAATAATTTCCTTGTTATATATTCACATAGGCAAGAAAAAGTAATTTTGGCGACGACTTTACCTCTAGACCAACCCACTGGGTTGGTCTAGAGGTAAAGTTGTCGCCAAAATCAGTAGTTTAACAGCTGATTTTCGGAGACGAAGGTTCCTGGTCCAAATCCTAGTAAAGGTAGTTACTTTTGTACGGATTTGAATGCTAGACAGTGGTTACCGGTGTACTTTGATGGTTAGGGTTTAATTAACCATACTCTCTCAGGAATGGTCGGCCTGGGTCTGTACAAGACTACACCTCAGTTACACGTCATACACATCATCCTCATCTCATTGGGTCACGGGGTTGCTTATTGTTCTAAATTGAACTGATTGAAACGTACACAAATTAGGAATAAAAAAAATTAAAAAAATTTTTTCTTGTTTTGGTTATCAGCTAAAATCTGGTTCGAATCTCTAGAGCAGCGGTTCTTACCTTTTCTTTATCACGTCCCCTTCTGTCAAGAAAAAAACTTACACGTCTCCTTACACAATTTTATTAGGTAATGAAAAAAACAAGTACTTTCTGTCTGTAACTTGATGGCCCCTCGCAGAGGGGAGCAATATGCGGATTGTAAAACTATTTCACAAAACTATCAATTTTTTCTAAGCAACTGAAACTTGTCGGAAATGACGTATTTTTATAAAACAAAGTATTTCGCATGTTATTGGTTCTATAAAATTATTTCGAAAAATACACGCTTAATCTGCCCATGTCGGACAGGTGGAGTGTCAAATTATTTATACTCAATCTGTTCATTGCAGGGCTAAAATAAATAGTTCTGTTTCTTATCACATGGTCAGCCAATTAAATGACTGAATCATTTAAGAACAGAAGAGGTAGAGGTGCAAAAGACACTAATCAGAGTTATCTCCTCTGAAAGTAATGAATTTCATTATACAGCCAGACCCTGTGGTGAATGAAGTGAATGTGTCGTTTGCAGAGTGGAAAATATGTGCTTTTCAGAGGGCCCGGCATGCTGATAAGCGTACTTTTCCACTCAGTGAGGAAGGCAACTGTAAACCACCTCACTCCTCGGTTTACTTAGTAAAACCTCTACAGGTTCAAACCAGCCTTTTGGCTGATGACCTAAACAACAACACGCTTAATGAGATAATGTATAATTTAGTAAAAGTTTTGTTTTTGAAGAAAAACCCGTATTTTTTCAAATATATCGTCATTGTTCAACAACTATGTCACGGATTAACATAAACTTTGGCAGTTTAGTTTTGTAGTAATTATGAAAAACGATGATGCAATAAAATTTAATAGAAAATCAATACTTTTTAAGTTACAAGGTATTTTCATAAATAAATTTTGTTGATTGAATACACCTACCAGGCTGAAAATTTTACCACTTAATTATCTTGTATATCCACATATACCGACTTTTTTATGACTTCCTCAGGTGCTCCAAAAATTAGTAATACGCAAAAAACGTAGAAAACAATTTGTAAAAATTTTACGTTATCCGTAATACTTTTTAAAAATTGTATGGTCCGAAGATTAAATGAAAAAATGTCAGTAGCTCGAGGAGAAACCCGACACCTATGGTGTGTAAAGTTTAATAGTCCTATCTTTTACTAATCCTTTATAGGGACCTAAAAATTTAATATACCAAAAAAAAGTTTTTTTTTGTAATCCCTAATTTGTGTACGTTGCAATCTGTTCAATTGAGAACAATAAGGAACCCCATGACCCAATGAGATGAGGATGATGTGTATGACGTGTAAATGAGGTGTAGTCTTGTACAGACTCAGGTTTTCATTCTGAGAGAGTATGGTTAATTGAACCCCAACCATCAAAGTACTTTGATAACCACTGTCTAGTATACAAATCCGTATAAAAGTAACTACCTTTACTAGGATTTGAACCAGGAACTTTTGTCTCCGAAAATCAGCTGTTAAGCAGCTGATTTTGGCGACGACTTTACCTCTAGACCAACCCAGTGGGTTGGTCTAGAGGTAAAGTCGTCGCCAAAAACCGCTGATTTTTGGAGACGAAGGTTCCTGGTTCAAACCCTAGTAAAGGTAGTTACTTTTTTTTTATTCCTAATTTGTGTACGTTGCAATCTGTTCAATTGAGAACAATAAGGAACCCCATGACCCAATGAGATGAGGATGATGTGTATGACGTGTAAATGAGGTGTAGTCTTGTACAGACTCAGGTCGACTATTCCTGAGAAAGTATGGTTAATTGAACCCCAGCCATCAAAGTACACTGATAACCACTGTCTAGTATTCAAATCCGTATAAAAGTAACTACCTTTACTAGGATTTGAACCAGGAACCTGCGTCTCCGAAAATCAGCTGTTAAGCAACTGACGAAAATCAGCTGTTAAGCAGCTGATTTTGGCGACAACTTTACCTCTAGACTAGGGTGACCTGATTGTTACCATACAAAAACGGGACACTAATATAACACGCACTACCGGAGCTGTGGTCTAGGGGTAGGGGTATGGAATAGGGCCTACACAATCCTGGTTCGATGTTCGTCTGATAAAAATATTACAAAATAAAAAAAATCAAGTGTCTAAACTTTGTTTTTAAAACTTTTAAAGCGTAAATTTTCTTTTCTTTTACACCTATCAAAGCACACAATTTGCTAGTTTTTCAAGGAATAAAAATAAATAAATAGAATGTAGAGGTTCATAATTCATATTACTTTATTGTTGTTGTGTTGGTCATCAGCCGAAAGGCTGGTTTGAACCTGTAGAGGTTTTACTAAGTAAAACGAGGAGTGAGGTGGTTTACCATTGCCGCCTTCCTTACTGAATGGAAAAGTACGCTTATCAGCATGCCGGGCCCTCTGAAAAGCACATATTTCTTACTCTGCAAATGACACCTTCATATAAGTATGTTACATTCAAGTACACATAAATGAACAAGGATATACCATTAAAATACACAACTGGTAACAGAATTCAACAAAATGCAATACATTTTTAAGTTTACGTGTAATAATTTTCATTACAATAGTTTTCATCATAAAAGTGAGAAAACGGGACATTTTGACGTCCCGACAACGTTTTTTTTTGGACAACGGGACACAACGTGAAAAAACGGGACTTTCCCGTTTTTACGGGACGCTTGGTCACCTTACTCTAGATCAACCCGGTGGGTTACCTAAAAATAGCAAATTTAATATTGGCGTGATACAAAGTAGTCTCTCCTTAAGTGATTATAAAAAAATATTTGTAATCATTATGATTAGGTCGTTTTAATCTTTGTAATTACTTACGTCGCGAAATGAACAACGCATCGTTATCAATTGTATAATAAATTGAACAGTTATGAAATTGAAAAATACTAGTAATACTAGTATTGGTGTATTGTATTGTATTGCATGTTGTATTCACTTTTATTAGATTACGTTGATTCCATGTTCAGATTTGTTATATTGGCAACACTGCTGGTAATATTCCATTCTGTTGTATTGCTTTGAGGAACTCCACACTCACGCGCACACATACACACACACACACACACACATCCACACAATCCTGTAAGGAGTCATATCACATGCAATTATAATGACATTAATGTATCTTTTTTTATTATTACTGGTGTACATTGGTATATAATCAGCTGCTCTAGTCCGGTTGTCATTATGTTCTCGCTATAAACGATTATTTTTATTATTATTATTATTATTATGTACAATTATTGATTTAGATATCCATTAATTCACTAATAAATTTTTTAAATGCATCCTGCCAAACATTCATATAAGTTACGGTTTAAATAAAATTTATCACTTTACTTTTGGTTGCTTTTTACTTTGTTTGTTTAGGTCATCAGCCGAAAAGCTGGTTTGAGCCTGTAGAGGTTTTACTAAGTAAAATGAGGAGTCAGGTGGTTTACCGATGCCTTCCTCACTGAAAAGAAAAGTATGCTTATCAGCATGCCGGGCCCTCTGAAAAGCACGTTATTTTCCACTCTGCAAATGACACCTTCACTTCATTCACCACAGGGTCTGGTTGTATAATGAAATCCATTACTATCAGAGGAGATAACTCTGATTAGTGCCTTTTACTCCTCTACCTCTTCTGTTCTTAAATGATTCAGTCATTTAATTGGCTGACCATGTGATAAGAAACAGAACTGTTTTTTTAGCCCTGCAACTAACAGATTGAGTGTAAATGATTTGACACTACACCTGTCTATTATGGGCAGGTGAATGTGATTATAAATTTCAATCTGTGAATTTGATAAACAGATATTTTGTCCGTCGGAGACAATAGTTAGCTATGCATTTCTTTCATGCATACATGCATTGTGATAGTTACTCTAGAAGAATCTAAAGAGTGACTTATTCAGATGACTGCCTATAATCGTAATCTATTTTTAAATAATAACAATAATTATTATTCATAATACCCCGCGCCGTGTAAGTACTATTCAAGAGCAGAACGAAGAACACAAAGGAGCGCCAACCTATTCAACAGATATCATCTCAACAGGTAGCTTTCTCCCCTTCCCCTTCGCAATCTCTCTCTTTCTTTATTTCCGTCTATCTTTCACCAAGACTTGTTTGCAGTTTGCCTCAACATTATTTCTAATATCTTCTATTCTTTTCCAACATGTGTTCTTGTCGCTTCATACTTCTATAACTAATCTACAGTACAGTACTGGGTGTCTATAAAGTGTTACACTTTTAAATACGTTTTCACTTTCTTAACATTAAATAGATTGTTTGGTAAACCGCAAAAACCTCTTGGGTGATCTTTAAGTAGTTAAATTACATCTTACTCGTTTTATCAAGCCCACACATAATAAAAATTTGGCACTTTATTATTAAGATAAGGTTGAAGAACACTGCTCTATGCTCTATAGTTCATCTACTGTAAGAGTACTCCGCGCGAGGCAAGCGCCTACAGGTTGTAAACGATATTTTACACTAGTTGGCGCGTATCTTCTTCTTCACCTGACAATTATCTTGCCTTACGTTCCTTCATAAAAATATCTACATCTTTCAAAATAAACATTATCCTATAAGCGTTTTCAATTATATCGTTCAGATTCCTTGTAATTATTATAGTTTCATAAAAACTCCTTAATTAATTTATTTATACCATTATATTTAACCAAACAATTTGTTTCTACTTTTTAATGTTGACCGCTTTTATGTTTCAAAAACTCAAAACATTCACTATCACGCATGTTAACAAAACACAGCTTACAAAACTTTTCACCTTCAGTCTACAAAGAAAATCGAAACGAACCGATACAATACCAAATGATAGCTGATGAAACTAAAAATGAGTTAAACAACGAATCACTGGAATTGTTTACTCTCCTGTTATAATTCAAGCGCATTAGTCTTATATTACTTGTGACCAAATATAAAATAAAACTGAGTCTACAATAAAAACCTACTAATCATAAATATTGATGTAATAATAAATAATGTAACGAAAAATAACAATGTAAGCGTAACAAAAGTAAATTTTGTTACTGACCATTTGATAAGGGAGAGAACTATTTTTTTACTTTCAATCCCAAAATTTTTAAATATATACAAAAAATTTAGTGTACATTGCTTCATAAATTAAAGTGTAAATACTTCATAAATACAGAGAGAAGAATCCTCAGAACAATAATAAACAAAAAGCACAGAGTAGACAATGAGTATAGGTTGTTGCCAAATTCGGTTCTATACAGGGAAAATGAGGAAATTTCCGAGATAATGAGGAAGAGAAGAGTTGGGTTCTTTGGACATCTTAGGAGACTGCCAGAATCCAGATTTACCAGACAGGTACTGGATTTCTTTTTGAAAACCAAAGTCAAGTACGCCTGGTTTGAGGAAGTTCAACAGGATCTGCAGGACCTGGATATCTCAGAGACACAGATTTTGAACAGAGAAGAAGGATATAAGATCAAAAATCCAAACACGAAATTTCCAGAAGTACCTAAAAGGCAGACAAACAGACATTGGACTGTGGAGGATAGGGCGAGAGTGTCGCAGAGGATGAAGAACTACTGGGCAAATAAGAGGAATAACTAGGGATCTTCTATAAATCGATTAATTTTGCTCCAATGAGGGCCTAAAAAAAAAAAAAAAAATTAAAGTGTAATAAAATCACTTTTAGTGCTTTAGCCCTTTTGATGGCCAGACAAAAAAGTGTGACACGTACATCACATTGGCACTTGATGGTATCAAAGTTCCCAACAATAAGATTAAGTCAAATCATGTTCAGGCTTCCTAAACAAAACATATTCTCTTACTTATGTTTGTAGCGAAAAACTAAATATGATTTTAATATTAAAGTCATTTTTTATTTAAGACTTAAAAAATTTTACAACGAAAATATTGAGCACCTGCCCATAACAGACAGGTGGAGTGTCAAATTTTTTACTCAATCTGTTCGTTGCAGGGCTAAAATAAATAGTTCTGTTTCTTGTCACATGGTCAGCCAATTAAATGACTGAATCATTTAAGAACAGAAGAGGTAGAGGTGTAAAAGACACTAATCAGAGTTATCTCCTCTGAAAGTAATGAATTTCATTATACAGCCAGACCCTGTGGTGAATGAAATGAAGGTGTCATTTGCAGAGTGGAAAATATGTGCTTTTCAGAGGGCCAGGCATGCTGATAAGCATACTTTTCCATTCAGTGAGGAAGGCATTGGTAAACCACCTCACTCCTCGTTTTACTTAGTAAAACCTCTAAAGGTTCAAACCAGCCTTTCGGCTGATGACCTAAACAACAACAACGAAAATATATTGGTAAAATGGATAAAATCACTATTTACTAAAAGTCTAAAAAATATACGAACATACATACAACAAATTCGAACAAATGCTACTTTATTTTAGTTAATGAACACGAATATTTGAAACTAAAATTAACTTTAAAATAAACTGATGATCGCCTCCGTGGCGCAATGGTCAGCAACTCCAAAGCGGAGGTCTTAGGTTTGATTCATGGCTAGGGTACAAAAAATTATTACACTTCACAGCCAGCGTTCTTTCATCCAAAGAAGTCACTAACACGTAACATTTTGATGGCTGTTATTTCACTCCAATGTGACTTCTATGCCACACTGGGTTAGAAAGGGTTAATTCCTTTATTTAACGTCGCATCAACTACTCCAACGGGGTCATTAGCGACGACGTTGGTGTGTAACTATTGAACAATGGAGGATGAAATGATTTTTTGTAACGTATGAATATATGCCGTGCCTGAGTGGGATTCGAACCCAGGATTGCATGATGAGAGGCGAGCACGTTACTAACTACGCCAACGCGGCTGGTAGAACTATTTTGTTGTAGCCCTAGAACTAGCAGAACGTGTGCATGTTTTGGGAAAACTACTTCATACTCGTTCATTTCGTTTATTACTTTCTCTTGCCTATATGAATATATATGAAGGAAAGTATTGTTTTCATGTCGATTTAAAGAAATCGAGTTTTCACCGGATCTACAGGTTTTCAGACCCCCTGAACCCAAAAAAACACGTTTTTAGCGATTAATCTCTGTGTGTGTGTGTGTGTGTGCGTGCGCGCGCGCGCGTGTAAGTGTGTGCCTACAAAATATCTCAAGAACGAAACATCGTACGAACTTGAAACTTAAGTTACATGCTACTACCGGACCCGACACGAACATATTCATCAAAATCGGTCAACCGGAAGTAGTAGTTTATTCGTGTAATTTTTCCCTTTTTTGCGATTTTTTCAAAAACTGGTCCTACAATTTTTTTTTAAATCGCCTCATTTACTAAATTTTTTATGCTCTACAAGATAGGGTAGGCGCCGTGTTTGCTGATATTCTTGGTGAAGCTGTTTTCACGTAAAAAAAGTGTTTTTTTAAGATTACGACTTTAATATGTATTATAGCGCAAAAATTTCACTGGCAAAAGAAAGTAGTGGAAATGTTTCTGAGCTGATTTTTAAATATCGATAAATATACCATATAGAGGAATTATTACACTTGTTGCAGAAAAACATGATTTTTGTACGATTGGAAAGCGAAAATTTCAAACTTTAGGAAGCTACACTTGTGTAAAAATTTGAAAAATTAGTTTTTCTTTTTTCCAAATCAGACTTCCCTTCAGTTCAATGCTTCAGTGTTGAAAATTGTTTTAAACGACTTTTTTTTACTTGACACCCTGTGCTGCAAGAAAAATACTCAGTTGTTGGTATTTTAATTTCTATTTGTTTTTTCATATTCATCGGTTATCTATTTTTTCACATACCATTGTCTGTAGCATCTTTACTAAGCACATTCATTTTCTTTCGGTTTTCTATACGTAAGCAGAAAGTAGATAATTAAATATCTCCGACTTGATCTGCACATCCTGTTCCTATAGACTAATTTAGATTAGAATTTTTACTTTCTCTTGCCTATATGAATATATAGGAAGAAAAGTATTGTTTTCATGTCGATTTTAACAAATCGAGTTTTCACCGGATCTACACGTTTTCAGACCCCCTGAACCCACACAAACATGTTTTTAGCGATTGGTCTGTATGTGTGCCCGTGTGTGTGTGTGTGTGTGTGTGTGTGTGTGTGTGTGTGTGTGTGTTTGAACAGAATATCTCAAGAACGGAACATCGTACAAACTTGAAACTTGAAACTTAAGTTACATACCACTACCGGAACCGACACGAACATTTTCATCAAAATTGGTCAACCGGAAGTAGTAGTTTATTCGTGTAATTTTTCACTTTTTTCTCAAAAACTGGTCCTACGATTTTTTTTTTAAATCGCCTCAATTACTACATTTTTTATGCTCTACAAGTTAGGATAGGTGCCATGTTGCTGAAATTCTTGGTAAGGCTGTTTTCACGTAAAAAATTGTTTTTTTAAGATTACAACGTTAATATGCAATTTAGCGCAAAATAGTAGGTACATGGCAAAAGTTGTAAAGAATTTAAAATCCTACAACTTTTATTTCTAACATTTTTTGTGTGTTTTTGTTTAGCGATTTTCTGTTATTTTTTCTCACGAATACGTGTGAAAAATCGATTTTTTTAAGATTTCGGCCTTAGTATGCATTTTATGACAAAAGTGTATATAACCAAATTTATAGAAAATTAAAAGATCTACAACTCTTATTTATAGCATTTTTCTCTACAGAGCCTAGTTTAGCGTGAAAGAGTGATTTTTCGTATTTTTAAGCTAAACTGAGGTTGATTTTCATTTTGCATCTTTCACTCACGATTAAAATTAGGTTATGTTACTAAAATTAGTAACTAAATGACATTAAAAATTAGTTAGATTAGTAGATAGATTATAACATTTGTGTAGAATTTCATTTCACTTCAGTACATTAAGGTTATAACTCAACTACAAAATTGTCAAGTTGCGCTACTCACGCACGCCCCTCTTCTTATTAAATGGATTTCTCCATACAGGCTACTCCCACCAGCTTAGACTGGCCCAACACACTGTGACGTCACTTTTTCTTTTTACAGAATATTTTCATTATACGCGATTGAATTCTGCGTGAAACTGAGTGAGTCTGCCACAGAGACATTTGCTTCTTTAACCGAAGCTTATGGAGAGGCTACTCTATCGATAACTATGGTTTTTAAGTGGAAGGAAGTTATCAAAGAGGGAAAGAGAGAGAATTTTGAAGGCGACCCTCATTCTGAAAGACCATTCTCGTCAACAAACGATGAAAATGTTGAAGTGGTACGAGCTGTGCATTGTGCACACGGAATTTATACCTCCAGGATAGATATTTAATCATGCCTTTTACAAAGATGTTTTGCATCAACTTCGAAAATGGATCCAGCGAGTCCGAACGAACATTGCAGACGAGCACCACGATAACGCATCGTCTTACACTGCGCTTTCAATTCGAGAATTTTCGGCAAAGTAAAACATTCCCGTACTTCCACAACCTCCCTACAGCCCAGATTTAGCTCCGTTCGACTTTTACCTTTTCCCTAAGTTGAAATTGAAGTTGAAGGGTCATCATTTCGGGACGATGGAAAATGTACTAAAAACCGTAACCGAAGAGCTACACAAACTTAAGGAAAACGATTTCCGGTACTGTTATGAACATTGGAAAAAACGTTGGATTCTCTGTGTAACTTTCCAAGGGGCATCTTCGAAGAAGATTACTTACTTTTGGGACAGACCTCGTCTCCCTCTCCCGTGTTTTGGCAAAAGGATGTATGTGAAAAAAATCTGTTTTTTTTATTTACGATTCTAAGGTAATTTTTTGCGCTTTTTTCAAAAATCCTATTGCCAAGTCTGTACGAGTTATAGTTTTCAAAATACAATGATGGCAAAAAGCTGTACGTACGTCTATTTTGAGAAATTTTAGAGGCAAAATGGTGTATGTGTTAATAAATTGGTAATTAAAGATTGGCACAAAGATGTATGAATTCTTTTCATCATTTTTCCCTTTTTTCATTAATTTTCATTCATACAGCCCAAGGTAATCTATTCATGCTATTCTATTCTTCTATTCATGCTAAGGCAAAAAGGAGTAAATGGACTTTACAGCTTTTTGCCAATTACAGACTGCGTTCGATGCAATTAATTAAATGGCTGTAAACAGTGGGTACACCTGTCTGTCATAGTTTCACTTATTTTTTTGGATTTTTTCCCATTAAGGCAAAATGGTTTAATTAAGTTTTAAGGGTTTTAACAAGTTTTTTACAAAATTTTGACTATGTAGTCATAAACAGAACATTAAAAACTATAACAATACATAAAGTACTCAATTAGAAAGTCATTTACAACAAAACGGCCGGAATTTAAGCTTTGAATGCAATTCCTGAAAAGTTGTGTTTTTGGGATACACCTTTTTACCTTTTTAGGGGAGTCGTATTATCCTCATCTCATGCGTCATGGTGTTACTTATTGCTCTGAATTGGACAGTGCACACATTAGAGGTTAAATAAGATATATGGATTTCTCTTTTCAAGCGTTGTTGTTGTTTAGGTCATCAGCCGAAAAGCTGGTTTGAACCTGTAGAGGTTTTACTAAGTAAAACGAGGAGTGAGGTGGTTTACCATTGTTTTCCTCACTGAATGGAAAAGTACGCTTATCAGCATGCCGGGCCCTCTGAAAAGCACATATTTTCCACTCTGCTAATGACACCTTCATTTCATTCACCACAGGGTCTGGCTGTATAATTAAATTCATTACTTTCAGAGGAGATAACTCTGATTAGTGTCACAGTACACCTCTACCTCTTCTGTTCTTAAATGATTCAGTCATTTAATTGGCTGACCATGTAATAAGAAACAAAACTATTTATTTTAGCCCAGCAGATTGAGAGTAAATAATTTGACTCTCCACCTGTCTGTTATGGGCAGTTTTCAAGCGTATCATCTACAAAACGTACAGATTACAGATTGGAAAAGGTTCTATGTCAAACAAATGGAGATCTGTTAATGAACGGTGTAAAAACAAAATAGTTTACAGTAAAAGTGTATTGAGAGTACAATATATTAGCTGCAAAAATATTCGTGCAATGTGTAAATTTATTTGACATAGCCTTTAATGTAAATGAACGATAAAGTTATTGTCTTTTATCTATTACTTACAAGTAATTCTTTACATCGTTTAACTTATTTTTATAAAACGAACGGAGTAACCTGGTTATTTAAACGCAGGCGTGGGTGTTTATAAATACTCGTACATACAACACAATGTTACTCTTTGACCTTGAATTATTTTATTAAAGCACTGAAGCAATCTCAATTACTTTTTTAATGTCAGTGTTGTTACTTTGACGTATTGATTTTGCCGATTAACTTTTTATAAATTCGTTTTTCCAGGGCTACAAAAATAGTTCTGTTTCTTATCACATGGTTTGCCAATTATACGATTGAAACATGACAACAGAAAAGGTAGCGGTGTAAAAGGCTAGTCATAGTTGTCTCCTATTTCATTATACAGGTAGACCCTGTGGTGAATGAAGTGAATTTGTTATTTGCAGGGTGGGAAATAAATGATTTTCAGAGGACCTGGCATGCTGATAAGCATACGTTTCCACCCAGAGGGGAAGGCATGGTATAGTCACTTGAGTCACGAGTTTGCCCTTGTTTGCAACGAGAGGTAAAGGAGGAACAGCATCAGTGCGCATGCGCGACTGCTTTAATTTCAGTACACAAACATAACAACTTATACTATACCCGGAGCATAGCCTATACAGTATATCACAGAACCTTTTGTAGGTTAACGGAACGAATATCATTGTTTGTTATTGTAAACAGAAATGTTAGTTTCTCGAAAATGTGGGCAGACTATTCACAGTGCTGAACGAAATGTAATATGCAGTGTAATAAAACGCGGTTAAGTTGAAACTAAACAAAAATGCCTTTCAATACCTCTTAACAAAAGCCATGAGCGAGTGGCTAACTACTGTGATGTTTCTCTTTCCACAATTTGAAAAATAAAGAAGGAAATTAAGGACGTGAAGAAGCTATTCTTTAACAGTTTTGTTGACACCTGGTAAAAAAAGGAAGCGGTTAGTTATACTAGTGAGACTGATTGTGAAGACGCCGGTGAAATCGATCTTAAAGAAGGCGATTCATTCGTAGAAAATTTGTTCCAATGGAATAAGGTAGCTGGTACTAATTACAGTAAATCAAACATTTCTAGGCGTGTAATTAAGCTACAGGCAGTATTACAGGACAGGTTTATTTCTTTTAAGGTTTATGAAGAAAATTTCCTCGGATTAAACCACAGCTTAAAATGTACGTAGAAACTGCATAGTAGTGAAATGTACGAGTAGTGTCGCACTGTTGAGGTTGGCAGCACTGTCATATTTTCACTTCCCTTCCTCACAGCCTATCCATACGCAAAAGGCAATCTCGTAACTTCAGATCTATAAACCACCTCACTCCTCATTTTAATTCGTATAGCCTCAGAGGTTCAAACAAACCTTTCGTCTGATGTTAAACTTTTTTTTTGTTTTTGGTTTAACGTCCGACTGTTCTGCAATTACTGCTAATGCAGACAGTGAAGGATGAAATGATTTTTTGTAACGTATGAAGTCAGAAAGGATATTGAGAAAACCGGAATAAGCCGAACCAAATTCAGACAAATAATTACGGACTTTGAGAGTTTTCATGAAGGGTAAAACAGAAGTGTGGGTGGGCAGAAGAAAGGAGAAATGTGAACAATGAACAAATACTGAGAAGATGAGCTGCAAAAAAAGCTTCCAGAAACGTATTATAATATTATTTAATATTATTTGACACGAATGTCATATTACACCTTCGTTTCCTTTCTACTAAATTCAATCGGAAGGATTTTTCGAAAACTTATAAATATGAAACGATCTTAAATTTTCCAAAACCAGTTGAAGTTTTATTCGTTTATTTTCTTTTTCCCAAATGTTCTTTATTACCAGTTATTTTGAGACCTCTTTCTTTATTATTACGAGAAGGAAATCATTTTTATGAGTTGCGAGAAAGGCAATAAAGAAAAAGAAAACACATGTTAAGTATTTATCGTGATGTATAAACCGCCCTGCCAATTGTCAGAAAGGAAGTTAGGTGGAGTGTGAGGTGCGAGGCGAACATTCAATTCACCTAAAGTAGATCACGTGACTCACCTTGAAATGTTTTACACCCTTTTTTTCTTTTTTAAAGAGCATTTAATTCGTCTCCCCATTCTAAACGGGTAGATTCTACACAGAATGTTCTCGAACTTAATCGCTTCAAAGATTAGGACTGCTCCTTTTCAAAGAACTTCAAACCGATCAGATTATTAATGAAAGAATGTTTTTAAAAAGATTTCTCCCTCTAACGGGAATTTAAGATGAACATATCAACTTCCATAAGTCCTAAAACTATTCATTTTTCATTTTTTCTTACTTTATTTGTATGTATAGAGAAGAAAGTAGTCTATTATTTTCTATATATCATATATATAGGTATATTTATTATACAGGTGATTCAAAACTATACGGCAATCTCTTGGGATCTCATTCTATAACTAAAAAAAATCTGGAGTGAAACACTCACACAACTTTCTCTTGCCAATGAAAATAATTAATAATAAACCTAACATTAGTATTAAAACATTAAAAATGAACAAAAACTAACCTCAAAAACATAACCTTATTTTAATCATGAGTGAATGACGCAAAATGACAATCGAACTCAGTTTGGCTTAAAAATACGGAAAATCACGCTTTCACGCTAAACTAGGCTCTGTAGAGCAAAATGCTCTAAACAAAAGTTGTAGATCTTTTAATTTTCTATAAATTTAATTATATACACTTTTGTCGTAAAATGCATACTAAGACCGAAATGTTAAAAAAATCGATTTTTCTCACGTTTTCGTGAGAAAAAAAACAGAAAATCGCAAATTACCGCTAAACTAAGCGTTATACAAAAAAATGTTTGAAACAGAAGTTGTAGGTTTTTAAATTCTCTACAACTTTTATTATATAAGTTTTTGCGCTAAAATTTATATTAAAGCCGTAATCTTAAAAAAACAACGTTTTTACGTGAAAACAGCCTCACCGAGAATTTCAGCAAACATGGCGCCTACCCTATCTTGTAGAGAATAAAAAATTGAGTAAAATAGGCGATTTTAAAAAAAATCGTAGGACCAGTTTTTGAGAAAATAACAAAAAACTGAAAAATTATACGAATAAACTACTACTTCCGGTTGACCGATTTTGATGAAAATGTTCGTGTCGCGTCCGGTAGTGGTATGTAACTTAAGTTTCAAGTTTCAAGTTCGTATGATGTTCCGTTCTTGAGATATTCTGTTCACACACACACAGACACACACACACACAGACAGACACACACACAGACCAATCGCTAAAAACATGTTTTTTGGGTTCAGGGGGTCTGAAAACGTATAGATCCGGTGAAAACTCGATTTCGAAAAATCGACATGAAAACAATACTTTCCTTCCTATATATTCATATAGGCAAGAGAAAGTAATAAGAAAAAAAGTTCATATAAACATATGCCTGAAAACGCTTAGTTAGTTAGTTACGGCTAGCGAAAAATTTCACCTACAACTCTGTACCCTCGGTGAAGTAAGGCCGAATAAAAATGTTAAAGGTAGTTACAAAGATACAAACCCGATTGTTTCTTATGTTTTTTAATCTGAAAAATTGAATAAAATTGGTTCCAGAGCTGTGAATGCAATACTTTCAGAGATATTTTACATAAAACACAGGAATTGATGCAAAGAAATAACACATTTTTGTGTTTAACGTAAGATTACTTCCATAAATGGTGCATAAGGTGCATTTTTTCTTAAATAAATTTGTAGAAAATTAAATTCTGAAAAGATTCATGTGAATTACTCAGAAAAAAATTAATAATAGATGTTGAAATTTCACTTTATTTAAAATCAAAACAGACGCACATAAAACGCACATTCTTAACTGCATAACATATTAGGTTGGGAGTAACAGCTTATTTAAGAAAAACTACACCTTTATTTACCATTTATGGAAGTAATCTTACGTTAAACACAAAAATTTGTTATTTCTTTGCATCAATTCCTGGGTTTTATGTAAGATATCTCTGAAAGTATTGAATTTACAGCTCTGGAACCATTTTTTTTTCAATTTTTCAGATTAAAAAATATAAGAAACATTCGTATTTGCATCTTTGTAACTACCTTTAACATTTTTATACGGCCTTACTTCACCGAGGGTACAGAGTTCTAGGTGAAATTTTTCGCTAGCCGTAACTCGCTTACTAAGCGTTTTCAGGCATATGTTTATATGAACTTTTTTGCTTATTTTTAGCTATAGAATGTGAGATCCCAAGAGATTGCCGTATAGTTTTGAATCATCTGTATATATATTTATTATATATTTATTTTAGGTTCATGAAGTTTTCTCAGGTTATTCCGGTTTTCTTATTATCCTTTCTGACTTCTTTAAACCATTTTTATCTAAAGTCCAGCCTTTCTAAGGTTGCTCCTACTGTAAACAAATAATGACGTCACTGAGCATGCGCATTATATAAAAATTTCTACACGGTGAGTAAAAATTAACAACAAAATAGTTTTAAAAGTACTTAAATACAAAATACTTTTAAAAGTATTTTTATAAATAATACTTAATTTTTTATGCTCTACAAGATAGGGTAGGCGCCATGTTTGCTGAAATTCTCTGTGAGGCTGTTTTCGCGTAAAGAAATTGTTTCTTTAAGATTACGGCTTTAATATGCATTTTAGCGCAAAAATTTATATAATAAAATTTGTCGAAAATGTAAAATTCTACAACTTTTATTTCAAACATTTTTTTTGTATAACGCTTCGTTTAACGGTAATTAGCGATTTTCTATTTTTTTTCTGACGAAAACGTGTGAAAATTCGATTTTTTGAGATTTTGGCCTTAGTATGAATTTAACGACAAAAGTGTATATAATAAAATTTATAGGAAATTGAAAGATTTTTCTCTAAAGAGCCTAGTTTAGCGTGAAAGAGTGATTTTCCGTAATTTTAAACCAGACTGAGGTCGATTTTCCTTTTGTGTCTTTCACTCGTGATTAAAATTAGGTTAAGTGTTTTGAGGTTAGTTTTTTTTATTTCTAATGTTTTATTACAAATGTTAGGTTAGGTTATATTGGTCATTATTTGCGTTGGCAAGAGAAAGTTATGTGAGTGTTTCACACCAGATTTTTTAGGCTGTAAATAGTGACTTTGTCCATTTTACCAATATTTTTTAATTGTAACATTTTTAAAGTCTTAAATGATGTTTTGATATTAAAATCATATATACGTTTTTTGCTACAAATCTAAGTAAGAGAATATTGTTTAGGAAGCCTGCACATGATTTCACTTATTTATATTGTTGGGAACTTTCATACCATCAAGCCCAATGTGACGTATGTGTCAAACTTTTTTGTCACGCCATCAAAAAGGCTGAAGGTCTAAAAGTGATTTTATTTCACTAAAATGTCAGTAAAGTGTATGAAAAAATATACACATATTTGTTTGTGCCTAGTTAAAAAAATTGGGATTGAAAGGGCTAAGAAAAGGTTATGATAATTTTATTTAAACTTAATAAAATTTTAGTATTCTACCCGGGATTCGAATATTGAACTCTCCTCTTTGTAGTATAGCACGCTAATCAATACACCAGTTGAAGGTTTATTCTAATTTCTACAACGTAAATTTTTTTTAGTCTACGAATAAAAGCATACTTGAACGATTTTTATGTGCTATTTATGATACGAGGCCATAAAGATAACGATTTTTATGTTCTTTTAAAATTAGTAAAATAGATTTATTTGTATTCGAGTAATATTTTACATCAATTATGTAGTATAATAGTATTATAGTATTATAATAGTATAGTATGTATTATAGTATTGTAGTATTATAGTATTATAATAGTATAGTATGTATTATAGTATTGTAGTATTTAAGTATTATAATAGTATAGTTTGTATTATAGTAGGCCTATGTATAGTAGTATAGTATGTATTATAGTATTGTAGTATTATAGTATTATAATAGTATAGTATGTATTATAGTATGTATAGTGTTGTTGTTTAGGTCATCAGCCGAAAAGCTGGTTTGAACCTGTAGAGGTTTTACTAAGTAAAATGAGGAGTGAGGTGGTTTACCGTTGCCTTCCTCACTGAATAGAAAAGTATGCTTATCAGCATGCCGGGCCCTCTGAAAAGCACTTACTTTCCATCCTGCAAATGACACCTTCACTTCATTCACCACAGGGTCTGGCTGTATAATGAAATCCATTACTTTCAGAGGAGATAACTCTGATTAGTGTCTTTTACGCCTCTACCTCTTCTGTTCTTAAATGATTCAGTCATTTAATTGGCTGACCATGTGATAAGAAACAGAACTATTTATTTTAGCCCAGCAATGAACAGATTGAGAGTAAATAATTTGACTTTCCACCTGTCTGTTATGGGCAGAGTATGTATAGTAGTATAGTATTATAGTAGTATAATAATAGTATTGTAGTATTATAATAGTAAAGTATGTATTATAGTATTATAGTATAGTAACCAGGAACTTTTGTCTACCTTTACTATCTTTACTAGGATTTGACTTTACTGTACTACCTTTACTAGGATTTGAACCAGGTATTATAGTATAGTATGTATTATAGTATTATATATAGTATTATAGTAGTATAATGATAGTAATAGTTATGTAGTATAATAAGTAATTAGTGAGTTTCAAGGAAAATGACAATGGATTGGAAGCACACAGACAAAAGTGGAATAAACAGGAGAGACCTATTTCTGGAAGTGGATGAGAATAGTCTTGGACGGGGGGGAGAGAGAGAGAGTGAGAGCAATCACAATTTTGCACACATTTTTACTTTCTCTTGCTGTACATGAATATTACATACGGGAGGAAAGTGTTTTCATTTCGATTTTTCAAAATCGAGTAGGCCTATTCACCGAATGTAGTACACGTTTTTCCCCGGACGGAACCCAAAAAACATGTTTTTAGCGATTTAAACGCTACGTTAGCGTATTTTGTTCTTGGAGAAATTCATGGAAGACCTACTTTGTACAGTAAGTTCCGCCTGAATTTTTCCGTGAGTTTGCCTGCAGTACTCCATTAATTGCATAATTTTACACTGTCATTGCAAAAACCTACAGTTCATTAAAGTTTAAATTAGAAACACATTCATGATGGTTGTCACTAAATTTAAATTAAAAGGAACTTACAGCAGCAGATGTCGTTGCCACATTTACGAAATCAGTGTTTTCTACTATTGTTGTGTCGTTGTTTTTTTTTTTTAATATTCGAAGAAAATTCAAAAGTGTAATTATACATATACCAGGGTGGGCAGCATAACTACCTTTTTTAAATGTGCGCCATTCAATTAGTTGGTGTCATAGCGGAGCGCTAGTGGTCTCGTTCGAGAGGCGGGGCTATAAAGTTTTGTTCTGGCACAGTTCAGTCGCCATCATGCATTAGCCGGCCATTTACACAGATACTTACTGGCGGGTTTGGAACGCCACGTACTTGCTGGCGTGTTTGGAACGCCGGGTACTTACTGTGTGTTGCCCACTAACATAAGTTGAATTTACACGTGCTAGACTCGCGCTCCAGGAACGGCAAATACTTGCGCGTTCGTTTATGGGAGAGATGAATAGAATTTTGTACGTTCCAAGTACGCGACTAAGTATTTCATCCGGTTAGAAATACTAAATGTTTGGAGTATGATAAATCTTTTTCGGTTCATGTTGTTTTAATATTTTATTATTATTGGTTATACTTTATAGTAGACTTGGTTATTTAAATTGTTTTGTTTTTTTGTTATACACGTGCTTAGTTTAAGTTATTTGTTTAACATTTATTAAAATTGTGAAATATGAGTTTAATAAGCCTTGAAAAGAAAGAAGCTTTGGCTTCAGCCGTTACATTTCTTTGCGCTGATGACAAGCCTAAGAAACGGAAACGTAGAAGGGAAAAACGTTGGTTACAAAAATGGGAATATACACACGTTAACCTTTTAAACGAATTACGGGAAGATTTTTTAAATTCCTTTCGGAAACAGCTACGTATCGCTTGAATTTTTTCCACAACAAACTTATTATCAGCCTTATCGTAGATTTTTTTACACAGCTCAATCATTTCTTCATAAGCTTTTAATTTTAAATTGCGGTTCGTATACTCACTACTTCTAACTTTCATAAACTTGGATGACACTCTATACAATTCTATAAATTCCATCATGAACTCCTTACTCCAATATCGTGTATCTATTTTCAATACCTAACAACAAAAAACTAAAGAATACTAAAAATTTAGGAGAAAGAATATAACAAAAGTTAACGAACGGTTTGGATGCAATTTCACAACTGGATGAAAAAAGAACGGCACGTTCTAGACCTCAAATTAGTGGGCTTGTCACACGCTAAACCCGCGCGCCAAGTGTCTCGATCCAAGTATCTGATGTGTCTCTCCCCTTAACACACACTTTTGTACGCGTTCTTGGTACGTGGCGTTCCAAACCCGCCAGTAAGTATCTGTGTAAATGGCCGGCTATTGGAACAGCGAGGAGCGTGCGTTTGCCGTTGACCCCTACTTTTCGAGTGGATGTTCAGTGATCGCAACCCAGCGCGCCTTTCAGAATCGCATTAATTTAGCCCCATTGGCCCCTGTTCCGGACCCGAAATCAATTGTTGTGGGTCACTACGTTTAGACAAACTGCTATTGCGACAAAACGAAGAACTTGAGTTCGGCGGCCCGTTAGATCACCTGGGAACATTGAGGCAGTGAGAGCTTCAGTGTTGCAATCACCACGGCGTCCAGCGCACAAACATGCGTCTGCCCTTGGACTTTCCAATCGTTCTGTTAGGAGAATTCTCCATGAAGACCTACATTACCATCCATACAAGATGGCGATTGTGCAGTAGCTGTCAGAGAGCAGCTCTGACAGAGTGCAGGGCAGAGCTCAATCAGGGGCGATTTGTAATGGCCAGCTCGATCTCCCGATTTGTCCCCTTGTGATTTTTTCTATGGGGTTTTTTGAAATCCCGTGTTTATTTGAACTGTCCAAGGACCATTCAAGATTTAAAAAACAACATCCAGGAAGAAATTGCCAACATAACGCCTGCTATGCTTGAAAGGGTAATGACAAACACCAGAAATCGGTGTACTCAATGTATCAGGAATGGGGAACGTCACCTACATGATTTACTCTTCAAAACTACGTAAAACAAAACTTTATGTATGTACATACATTGTAAAAACCAAATTAAATTTTTTTGACTCATACAATGCGTTTTATTAAGTTTTGAAAAAAGGTAGTTATGCTGCCCCACCCTAAACTTTATTATTATCATATCAGAAAAAGTGATTGGTATTGATAGATTGGAAAGTTTTAGTTGGTGGAAAAAATCGTTTGTAATTAAACAACCATTGTTGTGTTGAAGTAATGCGGCGATGGTAATTAAAGTGAGTAATAAATAAAGTAATTAGTAAATAAGTAGACCAAAATCCGGTTCATACTTAGTCAAGTCATACTTATTATATTACATGTTGTACCTAATCATTAGAGAAAGTTATGCGAGTAAAGAAATTTTGTTCACTTAAAATTTGATTTATTCTACTCTGTTAAAATTTTAAATGTTAATTTTATAAGCATTATTTTTCTTCAAAAAAGTAAAATTATTGTACTTTCGAATTACAGTCAACTTCCGATTATCCGCGCACGTCGGATGAAATTTTTTTCATTCTTATTTCTTAACGTTAAGTAAATTTCTTGTAATGTAATAACATTAAAGATAAATTTGTACAGCACAGGAAGTACGCGCTTTGTACAGTAAAGCACACGCTTAAATTTGTAGATACGCGCTTTGTTAAGTAAAGCACATGCTTAAATTTGTAAAGCACACGCTTTGCTTTGTGACAAACTTATGTTGAGAAAACTTCTGTCCCAAATCAAGAAAAAGTGTTTTAACTCAAAAAAAAACAAAAGCAGATGACTGACTTTTTTAAAACGTTGTGACTTCTATTACAACATAGCTTCTGCACATCATTAGGAAGTAAACAATATTTTTATGTTTTTTTTAAATACATTGTATATACTAATTTAAAAAAAATTACAGTAAACAAACATTTTTAGGGACAAAAAATAATTAACATTTAAAATGTTAATGTTACATTTTGTAATTTAAGTTAGTGTTTTCATTATTGTACATATTTATGTACTTTAAATAACAAATAATTAATAAAGATTTTATACGTATACTACTGTATATGCCTCTACGCTATTTTTCGTCATTTTGCGGATTATCCGCGGCACTCGAGCCACCCATTTCCGCGGATAACCAAGAGTTGACTGTACATGTAATATTCATAAGACTGGTTTGGAATTACGAGTTAGAATCATAAGGTTGTTTTAAACCGTCATAACTAATTCTGACAATACAGGACAAAGTATTACAGGAGGCCGTGGCTAATTCGAACTAATAAAATCCGCGGCTGTTCGGATTATCAAAGGTTCGATTTAAAGGAACAGGATAGATTATCAAGGGGAGTTTTGGAAACCGAAATAAGTTCCGTATTTATTCTTTTTTTATGTAAACAAAGCTTTTATTACGGTATTTATGAAAAAAATTTAAAAATGAATTTTACCGGCCACCGGGCCAGCCCAGTCAGTCAGCTGGTAGAAAGTCGCTATTATTTGTTAAGTAACACCGGTTGGGCAAGCGACTTTGTATGGTGACCGGCTGACAGCCATCCATGAACAAACTCTACTGCGGGTCCCTAATCAAACTCATGCCTAATCCACTCCAAAAATACAGTAAAATGCAGCGATCAAATTGGGTAGTTGTCTAAAATGTACAGTTCCCGATAACAAATAGAAGCTAAAAAAAAAATGAATTTTACTATAATTTCTTCTTTGGCCGGCCCGTTGGCATAGTGGTTAGCGCAACTGGGTTCTACGCTGGGGTCCCGGGTTCGATTTCCGGTCAGGTCTGGCATTTTTTATAACTCATTTTCATATACTGCCCGTCCCCAAGCTTTGTGCAGCTGAGAGGTATGCATTACGTCACTACTACTGTGAGAGATTGCGTTAGTACTAGTAACGTTTTACTTGTTAACATATATACGAGTACATGTATATAGAACAACAGAAGAGGTACAGATGTAAAAGATACTAATCAAAGTTATATCCTCTGAAAGTAATGAATTTCATTTTACAGCCAGACCCTGTAGTGAATAAAGTGAAGGTGTCATTTGCAGGATGGAAAGTAGATGCTTTTTAGAGGGTCTGGCATGCTGATAAGCATACTTTTATACTCAGAGAGGAAGGCAGGGTTAACCACCTCACATCTCGTTTTACTTAAGCCTCAAGAGGTTTAAACCAGCCTTTCACCTGATCGCATAAACGACAATGTAAGTTATTCAATAATTCATCATTAAATCAAAATACTTTTCGTAAGTCGTTTAAGAAAAATCTTTATTTTTCAAGTTTCAGCTCAACCTAGTTTTTTTTAGTGAAATGACCGATGGAATTTCTTCCGGAAACCAATGTTTTGGTGTATGGAGTTCACAAAACGTGATATAAGCTACTGAAATTGGATTATCAATTATTTTTCACGGTCGAAAAAACTGTTTAAAATAATCGTTAAGGTATTAGTACATTGAAACTACAATTGTATCTGTCTGTTTACTTTAGTAATGGTAATACGTAATGACTCGTTAATTATAACTACAGCTGATAACGACCTCTAAATTGATAAAGTATTAGCTGTTTACATAAATAACCACACGCGGTTTCTCATTATTCTATTACTAAGAATAAATATTTTTTTTTTTATATTTTCTCTTGCCTATATGAATATAATATAGGAAGGAGAGTATTGTATTCATGTCGATTTTTAGAAATCCACTCTTCACCGGATCTACACGTTTTCAGACCCCCTGAACCCAAGAAAACATGTTTTTAGCGATTGGTCTGTGTGTGTGCGTGAGTGAGTGCGAGCGTGTGTGAGTGAGTGTGTGTGTGTGTGTGCACAGAATATCTCAAGAACGGAACATCGTACAAACTTGAAACTTAAAGCTTAAGTTTAATACCACTACCGGATCCGACACGAACATTTTCATCAAAATCGGTCAACCGGTAGTTTATTCGTGCATTTTTCACTTTTTTGCAATTTTCTCAAAAATTGGTCCTACGATTTTTTTTTAAATTGCCTGGTTTACTAAATTTTTTATGTTCTGCAAGGTAGGGTAGGCGCCATGTTTGTTAAAATTCTAGGTGAGGCTGTTTTCACGTAAAGAAATTATTTTTTTAAGATTACGGCTTTAATATGCATTTTAGCGTAAAAATGTATATAATAAAAGTTGTAGAGAATTTAAAATCCTACAACTTTCATTTTCAACATTTTTTTGTATATTGCTTTGTTTAGCGGTAATTAGCGATTTTCTTTTTTTTCTCACGAAAACGAGTGGAAAATCGATTTGTTTTAAGATTTTGGCCTTAGTATGCATTTAACGACAAACGTGTATACAATAAAATTTATTGGAAATTAAAAGATCTACAACTTTTATTTAAAGCATTTTTTTATACAGAGCCTAGTTTTGCGTGAAAGAGTGGTTTTCCGTATTTTTAAGTCAAACTGAGGTTGATATTAATTTTGCGTCTTTCATATTATATGATTAAAATTAAGTTATGTTTATTGAGGTTAGTTTTTGTTTATTTCTAATGTTTTATTACTAATGTTAGGATTATTGTTTATTATTTGCATTGGCAAGAGAAATTTGTGTAAGTGTTTCACACCAGATTTTATGTATTAATGCAGTGGATATAAGATATCTTCAGGTAATATAATATTAGGTATATCAGACCATTCTAGAATGGTTTTATTGTACTCTTTGTACTAGTTGAAGCGGTTATCCTGGAGGTATTCAAAACAGCTGTGCGTGTTTATTTGCAGGTGTCTGATCGATGTAAAAACTTGGTTTTGTTCATTTTTGATACAACGGAAATCGAATTTAAAAAGCATTGTTCGTTGTTACTACACGCAGTCTAGTTACCGGAGGCAAATAAAAAAATACTTAAATTTATTTTGATTCAATTTACGGCAAGCCGTACTGATTTTCTTCTGAATCATTGAACTTTATTACAGTAGACTAATATTTTTACTCTCTCATAACTAATACACTATTATTTTAATATTTGCCGCAATGCTACCAACCGCTTTGAGTGCACCGGGTAATGAAATACAAGCTATATTATACTACATGATGTGGACAAAATAGTTGGCAACATTGGGTAACTTAGGATATGAATAGGGGTTATACGAGGGTTATCCAGAAAATAACCTCCGTTTTGAAATAAAAAGTAAACGAGTGAAGATACTAAAACTTTATTATATACATATTAAAACTACAGTTTTTCTCTATTTTTCAACATAGTCGCCAAACAGATTCAAGCACTTGTCGTACCTTGGAACAGTCTTTGAAATACCCTCTGCATAAAAATCTGCCGCCTGTGAATGTAGTGAACCATTCACGGCGTTTTGAAGCTCTTCGTCATTGGCAAACCGCTGAGATGCAAGCCACCGCTTCATGTTCGGGAACAGATGAAAGTCACTAGGAGCCCAAGTCCGGGCTGTATGAGGGGTGATCGAAAACGTCCCATTTAAGCTTGGCCAAAAGTTGATTTGTTCTTCGAGCTGTATGAGGGCGAGCGTTGTCATGCACAAACACAACACCACGTATCAGAAGGCCACACGACGCTTGTTTAGGACTTGGCTCCTAGTGACTTTTACCTGTTCCCGAACATGAAGCGGTGGCTTGTATCTGGGAGTCCCTGTTCAAACCCATGCCTAATTCGCTTCAAAAAATAGATCGATCAAATTGGGTAGTTATCAATAATGTACAGTTCCCGGTAACAAATAAAAGCTAAAAAAAATTAGGGATGTGATAATCGATCATCTTACAGGCTGTAACTTACGGTTTGATAATCGATACAACTTACAAGCTGTAGGTTACTAGCAGTTTTATTTATCAGGTCGACTAGCTGTACAGCGTAGTTCAATATTGCTTAGGAAACGGACCCTAACTAATATTTTTACTTCCACAGCTGTTGTATATGACATGTGACTACCACGTGTGTTTACCTCTTTTGTTTCACCACTAAATATTTAGAGCTACGCGTATTTTAACAAAATCTTCTCTGATCCGTACGCTCAGTTTTACTATAATTATTCATTTAATAACGAACCTTTATTAAATTACCTACTTCCGCATTATATTGATCGCTATTTTTACTTTCTCTTGCCTATATATGAATATACTTATAGAAAGGAAAGTATTGTTTTCATGTCGATTTTCAGAAATCGAGTTTTCACCGGATCTACACGTTTTCAGACCCCCTGAACCCAAAACATATGTTTTTAGGGATTGGTGTGTGTGTGTGTGTGCGTGTGTGCGTGTGTGCGTGTGTGTGCGCGCGCGTGTGTGTGTACGTGCGTGTGTGTGTGTGCGCGTGTGTATGCGTGCGTGCGTGTGTGTGTGTGTGTGTGTGTGTGTGTGTGTGTGTGTGTGTGTGTGTGTGTGTGTGTGTGTGTGTGTGTGTGTGTGTGTGTGTGTGTGTGTGTGTGTGTGTGTGTGTGTGTGTGTGTGTGTGTGTGTGTGTGTGTGAACAGAATATCTCAAGAACGGAACATCGTACGAACTTGAAACTTAAGTTATATACCACTACCGGACCCGACACGAACATTTTCATCAAAATCGGTGTACCGGAAGTAGTAGTATATTCATGTGATTTCTCACTTTTTTGCGATTTTGTCAAAAAATGGTCCTACGTTTTTTTTTTAAATCGCCTCATTTACTTAATTTTTTGTGCTCTACAAGATAGGGTAGGCGCCCTATGTTCGCTGAAATTCTTGGTGAGGCTGTTTTCACGTAAAAAAGTTATGTTTTTAAGATTGCGGCTTTACTATGCATTTTAGGGCAAAAATTTATATAATAAAAGTTGTAGAGAATTTAAAATTCTACAACTTTTATTTCAAACATTTTTTTGTATAACGCTTAGTTTAGCGGTAATTAGCAATTTTCTGTTTTTTTCTCACGAAATCGTGTTGAAAATCTATTTTTTTAAGATTTCAGCCTTACTATGCATTTCACGACAAAAGCGTATATAATAAAATTTATCGGAAATTAAAAGATCTACAACTTTTATTTACAGCGATTTTTGTACAGTGCCTAGTTTAGCGTGAAAGAGCGATTTTCCGTATTTTTAAGCCAAACTGAGGTTGATTTTCATTTTGCATCTTTCAGTTTAAAATTAGGTTAGGGCCTATGTTTATTGAGGTTAGTTTTTTGTTTATTTCTAATGTTTTATTAATAATGTTAGGTTACATTGTTTAAATTATTTGCATTGGCAAGAGAAAGTTGTGTGAGTGTTTCACACCAGATTTTTTATATTGAAAATATTAAGCGCTCTTACAATACTAGTATTTAAACTTATAATTTTCTGAAGCCAAAAGCTTACCAGCCTATATTTATTTATTTAAATTTAATTGTTTGGAATAGTCCTTCAACCAGTTATGGAAAATAATAAATTTACATTAAACAAATAGAAAATTTTAAAATATAGGAATAATTAAACAATAATTACATTAATTACAATATAAGTAACACTCCCCGTCGCGGCTTTGCGCGCGAAAAATGGTGTAATCGCTTTTTTTTTAAATATGTAGCAGTTTAAAATTTCAGCAGTTCTTGCTTTTTGAAGTTATGCTTTTGAAAATTTTCTTCCTATTGATGTTTTTTTTGATGCCATTATTGAAAATGAAAAAAAACAACCACAAAAAATTGTCAAAATCAAAAACTTAAATCTATGTTGAATAAAATAAAAAATAAAATGAAATATCAATCAACCATACTTTCTCACGAAGGGTCGGCCTGAGTCTGTACAAGACTACACCTCTTTTACACGTCATACACATCATCCTCATCTCATTGAGTCATGGGGTTGCTTATTGTTCTAAATTGAACTGATTGCAACGTACACACATTAGAGATAAAATTAATAATAAGCAAAATATCAGGCTGTTATTCAAAGTGTGTGTTGTTCAAAAAGTATTTTGTTGGATTACCTATGACAGTAATGACAAACACTCTCCAAAAATGTCTGATTAGTCGTAACTTTACTGGGAGAATATTTTGAGTACTTCAAGAAAATTTTACCGTGTGAAAGTGTTTAGATGGAACTAGTTAATGATTTCAAACAACTTTGCAAATATTTAGGAAAGAAGCTGTAAAGATTTAGAATTGAAATTTTTTATGATAAAGATAAATGACTTGTTTCTCCTAATTCTTTTCGTTTTGTTTTTTTTAATAAAAAATCTGGTGTGAAACACTCACACAACTTTCTCTTGCCAATGCAAATAATTTAAACAATATAACCTTATATGACATTAGTAATAAAACATTAGAAATAAACAAAAAACTAACCTCAAAAAAATATAACCTTATTTTAATCATGAGTGAAAGACGCAAAATGAAAATCGACCTCAGTTTGGCTTAAAAATACGGATAATCACTCTTTCACGCTAAACTAGGCTCTGTAGAGATAAATGCTTCAAATAAAAGTTGTAGATCTTTTAATTTCCTATAAAATTAATTATATACACTTTTGTCGTTAAATGCATACTAAGGCCGAAAAATCGATTTTTTCGCACGTTTTCGTGAGAAAAAAAACAGAAAATCGCTTAATTATCGCTAAACTAAGCGTTATACAAAAAAGTGTTTGAAATAAAAATTACAGTATTTTTAATTTTCTACAACTTTTATTATATACATTTTTGCGCTAAAATGCATATTAAAGCCGCAATCTTAAAAAACAAATTTTTTACGTGAAAACAGCCTGACTAAGAATTTCAGCAAACATGGCGCTTACCCTATCTTGTAGAGAATAAAAAATAGAGTAAACCAGGCGATTTTAAAAAATATCGTAGGACCAGTTTTTGAGAAAATCACAAAAAAGTGAAAAATTACACGAATAAACTACTATAGGTGATTGAAAAAGAGCGCCGGTTTTGATATATCAAATTAAGAGATTTATTTTATTGAAAAACTGAAAATAAATACATCAACAAGTTCATCTTTCCTTCCGATTTTATGTATGAAAAATGATGTCATGCATGTGCCTCCTCTACTGCGCTGACACGCATCAACTCTGTCCATGAAATTGGATATTACTGCACGACAAGTTTCGACTTCCATTTGCCCGATAACCCGTCGAATATCCTCCTTCAAGTCATTGAAGTTTCGGGGTTTATTGGCATACACCAATGACTTCAGATGACCCTAAAAATGAAAGTCACAAGGCGTCAAGTCACACGACCTTGGTAGCCATTGATGGTCGGAATTATGAGAAATGATGCGATCCTGGAACCGTTCACGGAGCAACAACATTGTTTCTCGTGCAGCGTGACAGGTGGCACCATCCTGCTGAAACCACAACTCGTCAATGTCCATTCCATCCAAATGACGCCACAAAAACTCCCTAATCATCGTACGGTTCGGTCTCAATTTACTGTCACGCGCTTGTCCTTCTTGATTTTCAAAAAAGTAAGGGCCGATGACACCGCCCGACCAAAAGCCGCACCAAACTGTCACTCGCTGTGCATACATTTCCCTTTCATTAACCACGTGAGGGTTTTCTAAACCCCACATACGGCAGTTCTGTTTATTAACAAAACCGTTTAAGTGGATTTGCGCCTCATCACTGAAAATGATTTTGTTTGCGAAGGTGTCATCATCCTGCCGTTTTCTCAATACCCAGTCAACAAACTGTCGTCTCTTCTGGTGGTCTGTCACTTTCAAATGTTGCGTCAACTGAATTTTATACAGGTGATATTGGAGATCGTACCGAAGAATTCTCCGTACAGAAGAACATCTTAAACCCAATTGTTGAGAACGGCGACGTATTGATTTTGCTGGGCTAACAGCCACACTGTCACGAACCAACGCAACGTTCTGCTCAGTTCGGCCAGAACGAAGACGTCCAGAACTTTTAAGGTCGACTGTTGAACTTGTCTCAAAAAACTTTTTCATAAGCCTGCGAACTGTTGATTCATTCGGTGCTTCATTACATCCTAGAGTACCGCGAAGTCGCCTGACAGTAGTCGCGTAACTCTCTCCACTCTGGTAAAATGTTTTGACGATTAACACTCGTTGCGCAATAGTAAACTTCTCCATGGTTAGACACAGACTGGGAGAGTACTACCCTGCGAACAAGAGAAACTACAACTGAACCGTCAATCGGAATGTTCTCCAAAATAGAAATGAGGTCAAACTATGTTGCCAACCGATAAACAAAAATTTACCAGCCGTTTAAAAACCGGCGCTCTTTTTGAATCACCCTTTACTTCCGGTTGACCGATTTTGATGAAAATGTTTGTGTCGGGTCCGGTAGTGGTATGTAATTTAAGTTTCAAGTTTCAAGTTTGTACGATGTTTCGTTATTGAGTTATTTTGTACACACACACACACACACAGACCAATAGCTAAAAACATGTTTTTTGGGTTCAGGGGCTCTGAAAACGTGCATAGGCAAAATGTGTATAGGCAAGAGAAAGTAAAAAACATACAGCACTAACATGTAGTCTGTTTGATTAATCCGTTTTTAAAATTATCGTTTGAAATACGAGTGTTTTGTACTTCCTACTATTCGTTCAGAACTAGTTTAAACCGACTTAAAATCCATTACTTTGTTTTTTTACTACGATTAAATAGGCTTTAAACCTATCTATACGCCTTTTAATTTCATATAAGCCCTAACTATCGCTTTAAGTAAAAATTATATTAGTTTACACAGATATAAAGTCTAAATTATTGTTTTTCACGTTTTGCCAAAATTTACATTACTGTGACAAAACAAGTTTTGAAAGTTAGCTCCTCAAACATATTGTATTGTGTTTCTGTCCAAACAAGTATAAATAAACGGTAAGTTTTCCAATACGAGTTTATTTTTATTGATTTCCTATTTCCGTTTTATCAGGATCCCTTCCGATCCCAATTAATTTCCGGATAAACAAGGAAATATTGTACTTATTAAAGATTTTCGAGAAAGATATAGGGGTTCACCGAGAAATAAATGTTTTATTACAAGCTATAAAAAATGTGGATAACCCGTCTGTGTTCGTATACTCTAGATAGAGAAGTGTGTCATATTGTTAATTTATTGTATATTTTTAAGTCTGTGTGTGTACAGAGAGCGTGTTTTTGCATTATTTGTTACGTCACAGCTTATCTAACGTCGCGTACTATGTGTATAATATATTCCTGTAGGTAGTATCAGTTTTTACGTTACCTGTGCTAGTTTAGTGTTTGAGTTTATCTGGGTTATTTAGTGTGATTGTGCAGTTTAACATACTATTTTGTCTGGTTTCTTTTACATATATTTTGAATTAAGTTTTTCCAGAAATATAATTGTTAAATAAATATAATCATGATTTGAGATAATACATCTTTTGTGATTTGTGAAAGATTGATTTATTGTAAATATTATTTTGTTATAAACCATGTGGGAAAGTGTATTAAATGTGTTATTAACGGCCATAAAGATTATGTAAGTACGAGATGAAATTGTAACCTAGCACTTATAAATTATAGACTCACTAATTATAGAAACTTATAAATACAGTAAAACCTCACTAATTCGGACTAATTGGGGGGAAGTGAAGTCCGAATTATTGAAAGTCCGAATTATCGCGAATATTTGTTTACATCTAAAAATTGATTAATTTAGGCAATTTAAATTAAAAAATAAACGTTGCTTGTCTGAAATATCGATGTTTAATGAATTTACATACAGTATATTGAAAAATAACAAAGTTAAAAGTATAGAAATAAAAATATTTACGGCAGTAAAAATATTGTTAAATAATAAATGTCCAGTGTAAAATGATATTTACTTAAAACACTGTACTTACGTTCCGATTATTTGGCACTTGTTGAAGTAGAGGGTTGACAAATATCCTCAGGGATCATTTGAGGTTGCTTAGAAAAAACTTATTTTTTTCTGTGATTCTTTGCTACACTGTTTTCTTATAACTTGTTTGCGCATCTCTCTTAGGACAAGATAATAGTCATTGAATTTCGGATTGAAGTCTGCAAATTCAATAAGTTCGTCTGTGTGGTTTCTCACTTCACTAGCTTAAATTGTGGAACGTTTACTTTACTGAGTAACCAATAATGTATTACAGGATGAATCAATTTTTATTAGACAGTTAAAAGCTATTATTTTTTGAAGTAGCACTTTATTAATTTTTAACTAAAAAACTTCTAAAAAAATTGAAATAGCTGCTCTTCTTGGAGTAGTCCGAAATATCGCGAATTCCGAATTAGTGAGGTTTTACTGTAGTAGAATTCAATACAGGAGAAATTTTGAAATGTGGTTCTTTAGTTTAGATAACGAGCCTTTTTTTTATCCGAGGCGGCGAGAAAAACTCGTGTTCACTCCCTCACGATGGGGGAAGTAGTGTTGGATTCAATTGAAGCGTCCTCGTCCAGCCCCAAGAAGGCCGCAACCGCCTTACCAACCAAAAACCCACCGCCTGGCCACTTGATCCGACATCAGTAAACAACCCTCCACCTCACTCGGAACTGTTTATATAATACTACAAAGGAAATGTCGGGTTAAAAATAAATTACATACTGTCAGCGGGGCGTGGAAGGGAACCGTAGCCTAATTGCCCTCTCTCTGTCACTGACCAACACTCACTCTCTCACTTTCATCCATCTCTTTCATCACCAGCTCAGGAAATTAGTGTGCCTACCTTACCTACCTGCCCATAACAGACAGGTAGAGTGTTAAATTATTTACACTCAATCTGTTCGTTGCAGGGCTAAAATAAATAGTTCTGTTTCTTATCACATGGTCAGCCAATTAAATGACTGAATCATTTAATAACAGAAGAGGTAGAGGTGTAAAAGACACTAATCACAGTTATCTCCTCTGAAAGTAATGAATTTCATTATACAGTTGGACCCTGTCGTGAATGAAGTGAAGGTGTCATTTGCAGAGTGGAAAATATGTGTTTTTCAGATTTTTTTTTTTTTTTTTTTTTTTTTTTTTTTTTTTTTTTTTTTTTTTTTTTGGTTTAACGTCCGACTGTTCTGCAATTACTGCTAATGCAGACGGTGAATGATGAAATGATTTTTTGTAACGTATGAAAAAATGCCGTGCCTGAATGGGATTCGAACCCAAGACCGCATGATGAGAGGCGAGCACGTTACCAACTGCGCCAATGCGGCCGGCGTGCTTTTCAGAGGGCCCGGCATGCTGATAAGCGTACTTTTCCACTCAGTGAGTGTTTTGCAAAAGTAAACCACCTTACTCCTCGTTTTACTAAGTAAAGTCTCTAGAGGTTCAAACCAGCCTTTCGGCTGATGACCTAAACAACACAACAACATTGTTTACTTATGATTAACACATACTGTATGAATCTAAGCTTTGTGCAACTGCGGGATGAAGGGACAGACGAAGTACCAGACTGCTGTTACGTCATAACATTGTACTAATCATCTCATTGCTCTTCGCTGGACAGTAGACTGCCTAGTGCGTGACATACGTGGGTGTTCTTTTCACTATTCGCTGTAGACGGCGACACACAATATATGTAGTTTGGATAGTACCCCTGACTACTACAAACACAGTACAAGTAAAACGTTACTAATACTAACGCAATCTCTCACAGTAATAGTGACGTAATGCATACCTTTCAGCTGCACAAAGCTTGGGAACGAGCAGTAGGTTGTATTTTTAATTATTTACATTTGCCGGAGAAAGTCGTGTGAGTGTTTCACACCAGATTTTTCAGCTTAATAAAAACAGGAGTTAAAAAAATCTTAGCGCCGTGCTTGGAACTAAGAGAACGGATTGTTTGTGTTCATATGTTTCTTTTCGTGAAGTATTCGTTATTAACAGGTTGACTGCCACACTAAAATATTAGTTCTATCCAAGACCGCTATGCCTAAATAATGAAAAACTTCCACCAGCGCTGAAAAAAAATTTCCATAAAAAGGGAAAGTTTTCAACCCTAAATACATATTTATTGTGTTATAATTAATTTACATTCAGTTTTCATTCAAATCCTAGTAAAGGTAGTTACTTTTATACGGATTCGAATACTAGACAGTGGTTACCGGTGTACTTTGATGGTTGGGGTTTAATTAACCATACTCTCTCAGGAATGGTCGGCCTGGGTCTGTACAAGACTACACGTCATACACATCATCCTCATCTCATTGGGTCATGAGGTTGCTTATTGTTCTGAATTGAACAGATTGCAACGTACACAAATTGTAAAAAAAAAAAAAAAAAAAAAAAGTTTTCATTAAAAAATACACATAAGTAGCTGAGACACAAAATTATGTCTCGTAGCAACCAAAGATGATGAGACATAGTTTCATGTTTCAAAAAGAATTACAAATTGAAACAAAAGAGTAAAAATCTGGTGTGAAACACTCACACAACTTTCTCTTGCCAATGCAAATGATTAATAATAAACCTAACATTAGTATTAAAACATTAGAAATGAACAAAAACTAACCTCAAAAACATAACCTTATTTTAATCATGAGTGAATGACGCAAAATGACAATCGAACTCAGTTTGGCTTAAAAATACGGAAAATCACGCTTTCACGCTAAACTAGGCTCTGTAGAGAAAAATGCTCTAAACAAAAGTTGTAGATCTTTTAATTTTCTATAACTTTTATTATATACACTTATGTCGTAAAATGCATACTAAGACCGAAATGTTAAAAAAATCGATTTTTCTCACGTTTTCGTGAGAAAAAAAAACAGAAAATCGCAAATTACCGCTAAACTAAGCGTTATACAAAAAAATGTTTGAAACAGAAGTTGTAGGTTTTTAAATTTTCTACAACTTTTATTATATAAGTTTTTGCGCTAAAATTTATATTAAAGCCGTAATCTTAAAAAAACAACGTTTTTACGTGAAAACAGCCTCACCGAGAATTTCAGCAAACATGGCGCCTACCCTGTCTTGTAGAGAATAAAAAATTGAGTAAAATAGGCGATTTTAAAAAAAATCGTAGGACCAGTTTTTGAGAAAATCGCAAAAAACTGAAAAATTATACGAATAAACTACTACTTCCGGTTGACCGATTTTGATGAAAATGTTCGTGTCGCGTCCGGTAGTGGTATGTAACTTAAGTTTCAAGTTTCAAGTTCGTACGATGTTCCGTTCTTGAGATATTCTGTTCACACACAGACACACACACACACACACACACACACACAGACACACACACACACACACACACAGACACACACACAGACCAATCGCTAAAAACATGTTTGTGTGGGTTCAGGGGGTCTGAAAACGTATAGATCCGGTGAAAACTCGATTTCGAAAAATCGACATGAAAACAATACTTTCCTTCCTATATATTCATATAGGCAAGAGAAAGTAAAAACACGCAAAGTTATTTATTACTCTAGTAATAGTAAGAGAACAAAGCAGTATTTTGTAACTTAACATAATTACAGGTCAAAAGATATTAATTAGTAATGTTATATTCTTGATTAAAATGAAATAAAATGTTTTACAGTTCCACAAAAACTACGAGTATATACACCTTATGGTTTATTTCAAAAATTAAAGTCCTAATCACAATTTACTGTACACAATTTACAAAAAATGAATTGAATTAGGCCAAGCTCACATTTTTTAAATTTTGAAACATGGTTTTCAAAGAAACGAGACACAAATTCATGTCTCGCAGCAGCCGTGGCAAAGTTATGTGAGACACAGATTGATGTCTCATAGCAGTGATGGATTTCATACTGAGTTATATTTATATGTCTCATAGCAGTCAACCTGTTAAACGTAAAAAAGTTATTAATTGAATAAAATGGCGTTGTTATTAGAGAGAATCGAAAATAAATATTGATTTAAATACAGCTTCTATAAAAAAGTAATTAATCTACTAGCATTACTAATTGCTACGTCATAAATGAGTCTATTAAAATTTTCACAACTCTATAATATAGAGCAGTAATTCAGTTTGTACAACTCAATTATGTAACTTATCTGATTTGTACAAACGCCCTCGTATCTTTTTTATTGACCTAAAATAAACATTTTCTAGTAAATAAACAGTGTGCTACTGTAATTAAATACAGGGTCTAAAGAGTTTTGGTGTTTTAAACAGGGATTAAATGAAAACACAAATACTTATAGTTGAAGTTGTTTATTTATCGAATTTGTCGTCTCATTTTTACTTTCTCTTGCCTATATGAATATATAGGAAGAAAGTATTGTTTTCATGTCGATATTTCGAAATCGAGTTTTCACCGGATCTATACATTTTCAGACCCCCTGAACCCAAAAAACTTGTTTTTAGCGATTGTTCTGTGTGTGTGTGTATACAAAATATCTCAAGAATGGAACATCGTACAAACTTGAAACTTGAAACCTAAGTTACATACCCTTACCGGACCCGACACGAACGTTTTCATCAAAATCGGTCAACCGGAAGTAGTAGTTTATTCGTATAATTTTTCACTTTTTTGCGATTTTTTCAAAAACTGGTCCTACGATTTTTTTTTAAATCGCCTCATTTACTCAATTTTTTATTCTCTACAAGATAGGGTAGGCGCCATGTTTGCTGATATTTTTGGTGAGGCTGTTTTTACGTAAAAATAGTGTTTTTTTAAAGATAAGGGCTTTAATATAATTATGTATTATAACGCAAAAATTTATATAATAAAAAATGTAGAGAATTTAAAATTCTACAACTTTTAATTCAAACATTTTTTTGTATAACGCTTAGTTTAGCGGTAATTAGCGATTTTCTATTTTTTTCTCACGAAAACGTATGAAAAATCGATTTTTTTTAAGATTTCGGCCTTAGAATGCATTTTACGACAAAAGTGTATATAATTAAATTTATAGGAAAGTAAAAGATATACAACTTTTATTTAAAGCATTTTTCTCTACAGAGCCTAGTTTAGCGTGAAAGAGTGATTTTCCGTATTTTAAGGCTAAACTGAGGTTGATTTTCATTTTGCGTCTTTCACTCATGATTAAAATTAGGTTATGTTATTAAAAAGTTTTTTTGTTTATTTCTAATGTTTTATTAATAATGTTAGGTTTATTGTTAATTATTTGCATTGGCATGAGAAAGTCGTCTGAGTGTTTCACACCAGATTTTTTTACTTTCTAAGCTGGTTTGAACCTGAAGAGGTTTTACTAAGTAAAACGAGGACTGAGGTGGTTTACCCCTGCCTTCCTCACTGAGTGAAAAAATATGCTTATCAGCATGCCGAGCCCACTGAAAATCACATATTTTCCACTCTGCAAATGACACCTTCAATTTATTCACCACAGGTTCTGGCTGTATAATGAAATTCATTATTTTCAGAGGAGATAACTCTGATTAGTATCTTTTACACCTCTACCTCTTCTGTTCTTAAATGATTCAGTCATTTAATTGGCTGATCATGTGATAAGAAACTGAACTATTTATTTTAGCCCTGCAACTAACAGACTGAGGGCAAATAATTTGACACTCCACCTGTCTGTTATGGGCAACTAGTGCTTATATGAATGTGTAAAACGGGACGTATTGTTTTCATGTTCGAAATCGAGTTTTCACCGGATATACTCGTTTTCAGACCCCCTAAACCCAAAAAACATGTTTTTACTGATTGGTCTGTGTGAGTGTAAACAAAAATCTCAAGAACGGAACGTCGTACGAAGTTGAAATTAACTTGAAACTTAAGTTAGGTACTACTAGAAAATACCTCACAAACATTTTCATGAAAATCGGTCAACCAGAAGTTGTAGTTTATTCGTGTAATTTATCACTTTTTGTTGTGATTTTCTCAAAAACGGCTCTTATGATGTCTTTTTTTGAATCGCCTCATTTACTACATATTTTAATGCTCTACAAGATAAGGTAAGCGTCATGTCTGCTGAAATTCTTGCGGAGGCTGTGTCTCGTAGAAAAAATTATTTCTTTAAGATTGCGGCCTTAAGGGAGTAGTCAACTCAAGAAGATGATTTGTTTTTAATTACAATTTTTCATTTATATGAAGTTTAAAATTTTCTGATTCATAGCATTTGTGTTTACTTCGTCTGTACGTTGACAAAAAATTATAAAAACATCTATTTAAAATAAAGATTACCAGCAAGGCGAGTGAAATTATTATTCCTTTAACTTTTAAGTTTTCCGGATAGGGTTTTTGCATGATTGTACATTTTTGAGAATTAAATATTTTGGTTAGTATTGGAGATATTTGGATGAATTGTTTTTTCAAATGTTCATAATTTCATGCTCTATTATCTGTCGAATGGTTATTACAATAAACTTAATAGGGACTTTGTTATAAAATAATTTGTGAATCTGCCCATAACAGACAGGTGGAGTGTCAAATTATTTACACTCAATCTGTTAGTTGCAGGGCTAAAATAAATAGTTCTGTTTCTTATCACATGGTCAGCCAATTAAATGACTGAATCATGTAAGAACAGAAGAGGTAGAGGTGTAAAAGACACTAATCAGAGTTATCTCCTCTGAAAGTAATGAATTTCATTGTACAGCCAGACCCTGTGGTGAATGAAGTGAAGGTGTCATTTACAGAGTGGAAAATATGTGCTTTTCAGTGGGCCCGGCATGCTGATAAGCATACTTTTCCATTCAGTGAGGAAGGCAATTGTAAACCACCTCACTCCTCGTTTTACTTAGTAAAACCTCTAGAGGTTCAAACTAGCCTTTCGGCTGTTGACCTAAGCAACAACAACAATTTGTGAATACATAAAATAAAATGTTTTTGAAAATATGGTTTTTCTTCAAATATTTTCTTGTAAGAAAAAATAAATACAAGAGCATACAAAAAATAATAGACAGCAATTTTTCTGTATTTTTTAGTATAAGAATCATGTTGATGTCTTTCTTGGTTCCTGAGATATTCGACTCCCTGTAAAAGCCCGCTTTTCCACCCCCCACTCTTATATTAGGGGCTGTAAATAATTTTTTGGCCAGGTCAAGTGGTAGATCATTACTAGTAATTTACTCTTTCATTAAAAATATATAATGATAAATTATAGCCAGTAGTTTCTGGGTTTCTGGGTAGTAATTTCAGGGTTGACTACCCATGCATTTTACGGAAAAACGTCTGTATAATAAAAGTTTTAGAAAATTGAAAAACCTAAAACTTTATTCTAATCATTTCTTTGTATAACGCTTAGTTTAGCAGTGATTTTCTGTTTTTTTTTTTTACATTAAATTTTGTTAAACATTTGATTTTTTTTTAAATTTCGGCCGTAGTATGCATTTTACGAAAAGTGTATAAATAATCAAATTTATAGAAAATTAAAAAGATTACAATTATTTTTTACTAAGCATTTTTCTCTACAGAGCCTAGAAAGAGTGATTATACAGAGCGTGAAAGAGTGATTTTCCGTATTATTAAGCCAAACTGAGGTTGATTTTCATTTTGGATCATTCACTCATGATTAAAATTAAGTTATGTTTTTTGAGGTAGTTTTTTGTTTATTTCTAATGTTTTATTACTAATGTTAGATTATATTGTTCATTATTTACATTGGTAAGAGAAAATTTTATGAGTGTTTAACACCAGATTTTTTTAATTTATATTATCTGGTTTCTAATAAAAAGTTTTTCGTATTTTTCTCCGGTCTTTTGAATTCTAATACCGAAACAGTTTATTTTGTTTCACATGAATTTACATGAAATATTTTCATGAGGGTAAATTATCAAAAGTTGTTAAAAATCTCTGAAATATACGAGTTTAAATAATAAAAACAATATACGAGTATGGTTATTTCAATTGACCTGTCCATAAGTTATGAAATTCGGTCTAAAGAAATCTTGTTGTTGTTGTTTAGGTCAACAGCCAAAAGGCTGGTTTGAACCTTTAGAGGTTTTACTAAGTAAAAACGAGGATTAAGGTGGTTTACAATTGCCTTCCTCACTGAGTTGAAAGAGTATGCTTATCAGCATGCCAGGCCCTCCGAAAAGCACTCACTTTCCACCCTGTAAAGGACACTATCACTTCATTCACCACAGGGTCTGGCTGCATAGTAAAATTCATTACTCTCAGAGGAGATAACTCTGACTAGTGTCTTTTACACCTGTGATAAGAAACAGAACTATTTTTGTTAGCCCTGGACCAAACAGATAGCGTGCACTTAAAATAACACACCACCTGCCCGTTTTGGGCATAAAAAAGAAATATTAATATCGTTAAATACAATGCAAATACAATACAAAGTAATAAATAAAGTAATACTTTGATGTTTAAAAGTAATGCTTTAATTACAAAAATAGAAATTTAAGTTGGCAGCACGTTGAACTTTAATGAAGTACAAATTTCATTCAATTGAGTGTCAAATTATGTTTCGATTGTTACATTTGTTTAATCGTTACGCCTACTCTTAGAAAATAATTTAGGCTACTTCGTATTTTATGTGTTTATTAATCGTATATAAAATTATTGCTTGAGCCCCAGCCAGGTCCGTGTAGTTGTTGTGGAATGCAGTGCGTTGTTATAGTAGTGGGAGAATGAATGAGTGTTGGTAGTAATTCACAGCTATAGATGCATCTGTAATGGTAACGTGTACTAGACTAAAAAAAAAAATCTGGTGTGAAACACTCACACAACTTTCTCTTGCCAATGCAAATAATTAACAATAAACCTAACATTAATAATAAAATATTAGAAATAAACAAAAAACTAACCTCAAAAACATAACCTTATTTTAATCATGAGTGAATGATGCAAAATGAAAATCAACCTCAGTTTGGCTTAGAAATACGGAAAATCACTCTTTCTCTCTAAACTAGGCTCTGTAGAGAAAAATGCTTTAAATAAAAGTTGTAGATCTTTTAATTTTCTATAAATTAAATTATATACACTTTTGTCGTAAAATGCATACTAAGGCCGAAATCTAAAAAAAATCAATTTTTCACACATTTTCGTGAGAAAAAAAACAGAAAATCGCAAATTACCGCTAAATTAAGCGTTATACAAAAAATTGTTTGAAATAAAAGTTGTAGAATTTTTAATTTTTTACAACTTTTATTATATAAAGTTTTGCGCTAAAATGCATATTAAAGCTGTAATCTTAAAAAAACAACGTTTTTACGTGAAAACAGCCTCACCCAGAATTTCAGCAAACATGACGCCTACCCTATCTTGTAGAGAATAAAAAATTGAGTAAACCAGGCGATTTTTTAAAAAATCGTAGGACAAGTTTTTGAGAAAATCGCAAAAAAGTAAAAAATTACACGAATAAACTACCACTTCCGGTTGACCGATTTTGATGAAAGTGTTCGTGTCGAGTCCGGTAGTGGTACGTAACTTAAGTTTCAAGTTTCAAGTTCGTACGATGTCCCGTTCTTGAGAAATTCTGTTCACACACACACACACACACACACACACACACATACACACACACACACACACACACACACACACACACAGAGAGACCAATCGCTAAAAACATGTTTGTGTGGGTTCAGGGGGTCTGAAAACGTATAGATCCGGTGAAAACTCGATTTCGAAAAATCGACATGAAAACAATACTTTCCTTCCTATATATTCATATAGGCAAGAGAAAGTAATATTCTTATCATCAGGCGCATTAATTAACCCTTTCTAATTCCCAGTGTGACATAGAAGGCATATTGGAGTGAAATAACAGACCTCAACATTTTAGATGTTAGAGACAACTTTGGATTAAAGAATGCTGGGTGTGAAGTGTAATAATTTACTGTACCCTAGCCAGGATTCGAACCTGAGACCTCCACTTTGCAGTGTAGTATGCTGACCATTGCGCCACGGAGGCAACCATTAATTTCTTTTTAAATTTCTTTTTAATTTTGGTTTCAGAAGTTTGTTTCATTTACTAAAATAAAGTAACATTTCTTTGAATATATTGTACAAGTATATTTTTTAAACTGTTACTAAATAGTGATTTTATCCATTTTACCAATATTTTTTATATGTAAAATTTTTGAAGTCTTAAATAATATTAAAATTATACTTCGTTTTTTACTTTCTCTTGCCTATATGAATATATAGGAAGGAAAGTATTGTTTTCATGTCGATTTTTCGAAATCGAGTTTTCACCGGATCTATACGTTTTCAGACCCCCTGAACCCAAAAAACATGTTTTTAGCGATTGGTCTGTGTGTGTGTCTGTGTGTGTGTGTGTGTTTGTGTGTGTGTCTGTGTGTGAACAGAATATCTCAAGAACGAAACATCGTACGAACTTGAAACTTGAAACTTAAGTTACATACCACTACCGGACGCGACACGAACATTTTCATCAAAATCGGTCAACCGGAAGTAGTAGTTTATTCGTATAATTTTTCAGTTTTTTGCGATTTTCTCAAAAACTGGTCCTACGATTTTTTTTAAAATCGCCTATTTTACTCAATTTTTTATTCTCTACAAGATAGGGTAGGCGCCATGTTTGCTGAAATTCTCGGTGAGGCTGTTTTCACGTAAAAACGTTTTTTTTTTTAAGATTACGGCTTTAATATAAATTTTAGCGCAAAAACTTATATAATAAAAGTTGTAGAGAATTTAAAAACCTACAACTTTTATTTCAAACATTTTTTTGTATAACGCTTAGTTTAGCGGTAATTTGCGATTTTCTGTTTTTTTTCTCACGAAAACGTGAGAAAAATCGATTTTTTAAACATTTCGGTCTTAGTATGCATTTTACGACAAAAGTGTATATAATAAAAGTTATAGAAAATTAAAAGATCTACAACTTTTATTTAAAGCATTTTTCTCTACAGAGCCTAGTTTAGAGAGAAAGAGTGATTTTCCGTATTTCTAAGCCAAACTGAGGTTGATTTTCATTTTGCGTCTTCCACTCATGATTAAAATTAGGTTATGTTTGTTGAGGTTAGTTTTTTGTTTATTTCTTATGTTTTATTACTAGTGTTAGGTTTATTGTTAATTATTTGCACTGGCAAGAGAAAGTTGTGTGAGTGTTTCACACCAGATTTTTTACTATAAATCTACGTAAGAGAATATTGTTTTGTTTAGGAAGCCTGAAAATGGTTTGACTTATTCTTATTGTTGGGAACTTTCATACCATCAAGTCCTAATGTGACATACATGTCACACTTTTTTGTCAGCCCATCAAAAGGTTTAAACGTCTAAAAGTGATTTTATTACACTTAAATATCAGTAAACAATGTAACATATTCTTTTGTATACAGTTTAAAAATTTGGGATTGAAAGGTTAACAAATACCCATCTGGTTATTAACTTGGGCGGATTCATAATATTTAATTCCGGCCGATTCCGAAAAGTCTCCGGTGGATGTACTCCATAAATGATTGTGATGATGTCAATGTGAGAGGTAATTCCGCGCTCGTGAAGTTATCTGGACGTGTTGTAATCATGAAGCGAAGGCGTCAAAACATGTTAATATTTTTGGTATTTTTTTTTTGCTATTTGTTTTTAATCTCTAATGTGTGCACGTTGCAATCTGTTCAATTCAGAACAATAAGCAACCCCATGACCCAATGAGATGAGGATGATGTGTATGATGTGTAAATGAGGTGTAGTCTTGTACAGACCCAGACCGACCATTCCTGAGAAAGTATGGTTAATTAAACCCTAACCATCAAAGGTACACCGGTAACCACTTTCTAGTATTCAACTCCGCATAAAATTAACTACTTTTACTAGGATTTGAACCAGGAACCTTCGTCTCCGAAAATCAGCTGTTACACAGCTGATTTTGGCGACGACTTTACCTCTAGACCAACCCGGTGGGTTTTTGCTATTTGATAATTTTTTTGTGATATAAAGTAAACATAAAATTATAGTACGTACATCAAATTTGATAGTGAATTTACTATTTTTGATGAATTAGTGAAAAACAAATAAAAGAGATGAATTGAATTTGATGATACTAAAAGAGAATTGGTGGGTACGTTGGCAATTTATTAACTGAAGTAGGTATATAGGCTACAGGGTGAATCAAACCTATGCGACAATCTCTTGGGATCTCATTCTATAGCTAGAAAAAATCTGGTGCCAATGCAAATAATTAATAATAAACCTAACATTAACCTCAAAAACATAACCTTATTTTAATCATGAGTGAATGACGCAAAATGAAAATCAAACTCAATTTGGCTTTAAAAGAAACGGAAAATCACACTTTCACGCTAAACTAGGCTCTGTAGAGAAAAATTCTCTAAGTAAAAGTTGTAGAGCTCTTAATTTTCTATAAAATTGATTATATACACTTTTTTCGTAAAGTGCATACTAAGGCCGAAATCTTAAAAAAATCGATTTTCCACAAGTTTTCGTGAGAAAAAACAGAAAATCGCTAATTACCGCTAAATAAAGCGTTTTACAAAAAAATGCTTGAAACAAAAGTTGTAGGTTTTCAAATTCTCTACAACTTTTATTATATACATTTTGCTCTAAAATTAATATTAAAGCCGTAATCTTAAAAAAAAAACTTTTTTTACGTAAAAACACTCACCAAGAATTTCAGCAAACATGGCGCCTACCCTATCTTTTAGAGAATAAAAAATTGAGTCAATAAGGCGATTTTAAAAACAATCGTAGGACCAGTTTTTGAGAAAATCGCAAAAAAGTGTAAAATTATACGAATAAACTACTACTTCCGGTTGACCGATTTTGATGAAAATGTTCGTGTCGGGTCCGGTAGTGGTATGTAACTTAAGTTTCAAGTTTCAAGTTCGTACGGTGTTCCGTTCTTGAGATATTCTGTTCACACACACACACACACACACACACACACACACACACACACACACACACACAAACCAATCGCTAACAACATGTTTTTTGGGTTCGGGGGTCTGAAAACGTGTAGATCCGGTGAAAACTCGATTTCGAAAAATCGACATGAAAACAATACTTTCCTTCCTATAATATTCATAGAGGCAAGAGAAAGTAAAAATAAGAAAAAAAGTTCATATAAACATATGCCTGAAAACGCTTAGTTAGCGAGTTACGGCTAGCAAAAAATTTCACCTAGAACTCTGTACCCTCAGTGAAGTAAGGCCGTATAAAAATGTTAAAGGTAGTTACAAAGATACAAATATGTTATGTTTTTTAATCTGAAAAATTGAATAAAATTGGTTCCAGAGCCGTAAATGGAATACTTTCAGAGATATCTTACATGAAACACAAGAATTGGTGCAAAGATATAACACATTTTTGTGTTTAACGTAAGATTACTTCCAAAAATGGTAAATAAAGGTGTATTTTTTCTTAAATAAATTTGTAGAAAATTTAATTCTGAAAAGATTCATGTGAATTACTCAGGCAAAAAAATGAATAATAGATATTGAAATTTCGCTTTATTTAAAATCAAAACAGACGCACATAAAACGCACATTCTTAACTGCATAACATAAATTAGGTTGGCTTATCAGTATCAGCTGTTACTCCCAACGCACATATTAGTTAATATTTTATGCATTTAAGAATGTGCGTTTTATGTGCGTCTGTTTTGATTTTAAATAAAGCGAAATTTCAATATCTATTATTCATTTTCTTCCTGAATAATTCACATGAATCTTTTCAGAATTAAATTTTCTACAAATTTTAAGAAAAAATACACCTTTATTTATCATTTTTTGGAAGTAATCTTACGTCAAACACAAAAATGTGTTATATCTTTGCAACAATTCTTGAGTTTCATGTAAGATATCTCTGAAAGTATTGTATTTACAGCTCTGGAACCAATTTTATTCAATTTTTCAGATTAACAAACATAAGAAACAATTGTATTTGTATCTTTGTAACTACCTTTAACATTTTTATACGGCCTTACTTCACCGAGAGTACAGAGTTCTAGGTGAAATTTTTTGCTAGCCGTAACTCGCTAACTAAGCTTTTTCAGGCATATGTTTATATGAACTTTTTTTCTTATTATTACTTTCTCTTGCCTATATGAATATATAGGAAGGAAAGTATTGTTTTCATGTCGATTTTTCTAAATCGAGTTTTCACCGGATCTACACGTTTTCAGACCCCCTGAACCCAAAAAAACATGTTTTTAGCGATTGGTCTGTGTGTGTGTATGTGTGTGTGCGCGCGCGCGCGCGTGCGCGTGCGCGCGCGTGCGTGCGTGTGTGTGTGGGTGGGTGTGTGTGAACAGAGTATCTCAAGAACGGAACATCGTATGAACTTGAAACTTGAAACTTAATTTACATACCACTACCGGACCCGACACGAACATTTTCATCAAAATCGGTCAACCGGAAGTAGTAGTTTATTCGTATAATTTTTCACTTTATTGCGATTTTCTCAAAAACTGGTCCTACGATTTTTTTTTAAAATCGCCTTATTTACTCAATTTTTTATTCTCTAAAAGATATGGTAGGCGCTATGTTTATGCTGAATGCTGTTATGTGTATGCTGAAATTCTTGGTGAGGGTGTTTTTACGTAAAAAAAGAGTTTTTTTAAGATTACGGCTTTAATATTAATTTTAGAGCAAACATGTATATGATAAAAGTTGTAGAGAATTTGAAAACCTACAACTTTTGTTTCAAGCATTTTTTTGTATAATGCTTAGTTTAGCGGTAATTAGCGATTTTCTATTTTTTCTCACGAAAACGTGTGAAAGATCAATTTTTTTAAGATTTCGGCCTTAGTATGCACTTTACGACAAAAGTGTATATAATAAAATTTATAGAAAATTAAGAGATCTACAACTTTTATTTAATAGAATTTTTCTCTACAGAGCCTAGTTTAACGTGAAAGTGTGATTTTCCGTTTTTTTTAAGCCAAATTGAGTTCGATTTTAATTTTGCGTCATTCACTCATGATTAAAATAAGGTTATATTTTTGAGATTAGTTTTTGTTTATTTCTAATATTTTATTATTAATTATATGCATTGGCAAGAGAAAGTTTTGTGAGTGTTTCACACCAGATTTTTAGCTATAGAATGAGATCCCAAGAGATTGCCGTATAGTTTTGAATCACCCGGTATAGTTCATTCTACAAGAGTGTGTATCGATTTTGTTTTGTAGACTGACGTACTACTTTGTGTTCCTATATACGAGTATTTCTGAACTTGCTTACTTCATGTAGTCAATTATTATATCGTTTCCATCAGATGATTTCCTTTGTGGTTAGATTATCTTTGGTTACCGCAGTTCACCATTCACCACTATAATATCGATTTGTGTATACGGTTGATTTGTTATGTTTTTTTTAAAATAAATATAGATTTTAAAAAAAATTATTTCCGCCACTTTGGCAAAGTGGTATACAATGAAACCTCGATTTTGCGAATCCTGCTTAATCGTAACCCGCCTTAACTGAAACGGATCCGAAAATGCTGTTTTTTTTTTTTACTTTCTCTTGCCTATATGAATATATAGGAAGGAAAGTATTGTTTTCATGTCGATTTTAACAAATCAATCAAAGTTTTTACCGGATCTACACGTTATGAAACCTCCTGAACCCACACAAACATGTTTTTAGCGATTGGTGTGTGTGTGTGTGGGTGAACAGAATATCTCAAGAACGGAACATTGTACGAACTTGAAACTTAAGTTACATACCACTACCGGACCCGACACGAACATTTTCATCAAAATCGGTTAACCGGAAGTAGTAGTTTATTCGTGTAATTTTTCACTTTTTTGTGATTTTCTCAAAAAATGGTCCTACGATTTTTTTTTAAATCCCCTGGTTTGTTAAATTTTTTATGTTCTACTAGATAGGGTAGGCGCCATGTTTGCTGAAATTCTTGGTGAGGCTTTTTTCACGTAAAGAAAGTGTTTTTTTAAGATTACGGCTTTAATATGCATTTTAGCGCAAAAATTTATATAATAAAAAATGTAAAGAATTTAAAATCCTACAACTTTTATTTTAAAATAAATGGAAATTTAAAAAAAAGTATTTCCGCCATTTTGGCAAAGTGGTATACAATGAAACCTTGATCATCCGAATCCTGCTTAATCGTAACCCGCCTTAACTGAAACGGATCCGAAAATGCTGTTTTTTTTTTAACTCATTTATTTAACGTCGCATCAACTACAACGGTCATTAGCGACGACGTTGTCTAGCATTTAAATCCGCATAAAAGTAACTACCTTTACTAGGATTTGAACCAGGATCCTTCGTCTCCGAAAATGACCTGTTAAACAGCTGATTTTGGCGACGACTTTACCTCTAGAACAACCCGTGGGTTAAACTTTTTTACTTTCTCTTGCCTATATGAATATATAGGAAGGAAAGTATTGTTTTCATGTCGATTTTTCGAAATCGAGTTTTCACCGGATCTGTACGTTTTCAGACCCCCTGAACCCAAAAAACATGTTTTTAGCGATTGGTCTGTGTGTGTGTCTGTGTGTGTGTGTGTGTGTGTGTGTGTGTGTGTGTGTGTGTGTGTGTGTGTGTGTGTGTGTGTGTGTGTGTGTGTCTGTGTGTGAACAGAATATCTCAAGAACGGAACATCGTACGAACTTGAAACTTGAAACTTAAGTTACATACCACTACCGGACGCGATACGAACATTTTCATCAAAATCGGTCAACCGGAAGTAGTAGTTTATTCGTATAATTTTTCAGTTTTTTGCGATTTTCTCAAAAACTGGTCCTACGATTTTTTTTAAAATCGCCTATTTTACTCAATTTTTTATTCTCTACAAGATACGGTAGGCGCCATGTTTGCTGAAATTCTCGGCGAGGCTGTTTTCACGTAAAAACGTTGTTTTTTAAGATTACGGCTTTAATATAAATTTTAGCGCAAAAACTTATATAATAAAAGTTGTAGAGAATGTAAAAACCTACAACTTCTGTTTCAAACATTTTTTTGTATAACGCTTAGTTTAGCGGTAATTTGCGATTTTCTGTTTTTTTCTCACGAAAACGTGAGAAAAATCGATTTTTTAACATTTCGGTCTTAGTATGCATTTTACGACAAAAGTGTACATAATTAAATTTATAGAAAATTAAGAGATCTACAACTTTTGTTTAGAGCATTTTTCTCTACAGAGCCTAGTTTAGCGTGAAAGCGTGATTTTCCGTATTTTTAAGCCAAACTGAGTTCGATTGTCATTTTGCGTCATTCACTCATGATTAAAATAAGGTTATGTTTTTGAGGTTAGTTTTTGTTCATTTCTAATGTTTTAATACTAATGTTAGGTTTATTGTTAATTATTTGCATTGGCAAGAGAAAGTTGTGTGAGTGTTTCACACCAGATTTTTTTAATGCATAATCTGTTGTATAACAATAAATGCTACTTATCAATAATTAGAATCAACACATGAAGAACAAATTACAACCCACTGGTGTAATTAACAAATTATAACATTAAAACATATTATACTGCTCTTAATTATTATTTACAATCAAAAGTAGATAGTTTATAAAAATAAAATAAAATAACCAAAACCTCCTTTAAAACGAAAAAAAAAACAGAATGAGAAGTAATAAATAATAAGCATATGATTCCATCCAAAATATATGTACTCCGAACTTTACTGGAGATAATTAAAAATTTTCATACAGTTCTTTACACATTCACACTCAAACACGCCAGTCATCTGCAGAATATTAACATTATATTATTTACAACTTTAAAATCACACTATCAGAATCGCCCTGAGAGATCCAGTACTGTAGCACGTTTTAGTCTAAGAACATCATTGGTGTTGTCTAAGAGATTCAGTGCTAAGTGATTTACCTGGTTGTTTAGACGTTGTAAGATGTATTTACAACTGAAACTTCGTATTTCTTCTCGTACCGTTTGCACATCCATATCACGATGTCTGCCTATAACAGACAGGTGGAGTGTCAAATTATTTACACTCAATCTGTCCGTTGCAAGGCTAAAATAAATAGTTCTGTTTTTTATCACCAAGTCAGCCAATTAAATGACTGGACCATTTAAGAACAGAAGAGGTAGAGGTGTAAAAGACACTAATCAGAGTTATCTCCTCTAAAAGTAATGAATTTCATTATACAGCCAGACCCTGTGGTGAATGAAATGAAGGTGTCATTTTGCAGAGTGGAAAATATGTCCTTTTCAGAGGGCCCGGCATGCTGATAAGCATGCTTTGCCACTCAGTGAGTGTTGGCAATGGTAAACCACCTCACTCCTCGTTTTATTTAGTAAAACCTCTAGAGGTTCAAACCAGCTTTTTGGCTGATGAGCTAAACAACACATTACGATGTATATCGGCGTTGGTAATATACCACGGTGCATTTAGTATGGTTCGTAGAGCTTTTGATTGAAACCGTTGCAGAATCTCGATGTTTGAAGTCTATGCTGTGCCCGATAACTGAATCCCGTAGGTTCAAATCGGCTTCAGCATGGATTTGTACAAATCTATTTGGGAAAAAATTTGGAAAAAAAAATGTTCTCACAAAATTTGGAAAACAAATGAAAACATTTTCGGGTCATTTAGTCTGTTTAACGGAGTTAAATAGAGTAAACTCTCATTTTAGGGTTTACTCTTCAATTAACCATACTCTCTCAGGAATGGTCGGCCTGAGTCTGTAGAAGACTACACCTCATTTACACGTCATACATATCATCCTCATCTCATTGGGTCATGGGGTTGCTTATTGTTCTCAATTGAACAGATTGCAACGTACACATATTAGGAATTAAAAAAAAAATTACTCTGTATGATATAGCTTTTTGATGTGTAATCTGTTAATTATAAAAATAAAATAATTTGCATCTTATAATATATAAATTTTGTGGGCGAAGACCTTGAATAACATTTTCGAATGCAATTTCATTCGTTATGCACTCCGTCACACTACGTAACTTGTAAATAGAATGTGTTTGTCACTGCGTTTAAATACAATATTGCAGTAATTACTACCTACTTTGTTATTACAAGAGGCATTAATGTTAAAAACCTTAAATTGTGTAACTAACATCGATCTCACTCTGATGCCAATTAGATTTAAATTTTGGCAAAGAAATCTTTTCTAGCACCTGTATGCTACGTGATGCCATGGCCCGAGGGTTTATTTAACTAATATAAAGTTCAGCCGTTCTAAGTTTGCTCCTAATGTAAACAAATAATGACGTCACTGAGCATGCGCATTATATCTAAATGTGTATACGCTGATTAAAAAGTAACAACTAAATAATTTCAAAAGTATTTAAATACAAAATACTTTTAAAAGTATTTTTCTAAATTAAATTGTTAGGCCTACATCATATCACGATTGATTTTTTTAGTACTTTAGGTACTTATAATTTAAAACATAGTTAACTTAATAGGAATACGACGTCCATAAAGTCACGGACTCTAGTGTGCACCCTGTAGTAGCTGGTTTTGGTTTGTTGACAGTAGGAGCAAACTTAGAGCGGCTGAACTGTAGGTCAGTTGTCCTTTCAGATGTTTCGGGAGCCATCTATCCTCTAATAGAGTGCGCTTCAACTTACACAACATTACCTTTGTAAGTAAATTATATTTTTTAAACGGCTGTTCACGGGAATCCCTTATCGGAAAATTTTTAAAAAAATCTGGTGTGAAACACTCACACAACTTTCTCTTGCCGATGTAAATAATTAATAATAAACCTAACATTATTAATAAAATATTAGAAATAAACAAAACAACTGACCTCAAAAACATAACCTTATTTTAATCATGAGTGAATGACGCAAAATGACAATCGAACTCAGTTTGGCTTAAAAATACGGAAAATCACGCTTTCACGCTAAACTAGGCTCTGTAGAGAAAAATGCTCTAAACAAAAGTTGTAGATCTTTTAATTTTCTATAAATTTAATTATATACACTTTTGTCGTAAAATGCATACTAAGACCGAAATGTTAAAAAAATCGATTTTTCTCACGTTTTCGTGAGGAAAAAAACAGAAAAATCGCAAATTACCGCTAAACTAAGCGTTATACAAAAAAATGTTTGAAATAAAAGTTGTAGAATTTTACATTCTCTACAAGTTTTGTTATATAACGTTTTGCGCTAAAATGCATATTAAAGCTGCAATCTTAAAAAGAAAATGTTTTTACGTAAAAACAGCCTCAAGCAGAATTTCAGCAAACATGGCGCCTACCCTATATTGTAGAGCATAAAAAATGTAGTAAACCAGGCGATTTTTAAAAAAATCGTAGGACTAGTTTTTGAGAAAATCGCAAAAAAGTGAAAAATTATACGAATAAACTACTACTTCCGGTTGACCGATTTTGATGAAAATGTTCGTGTCGGGTCCGGTAGTGATATGTAACTTAAGTTTCAAGTTTCAAGTTCGTACGATGTTCCGTTCTTGAGATATTCTGTTCACACACAGACACACACACAGACCAATCGCTAAAAACATGTTTTTTGGGTTCAGGGGGTCTGAAAACGTATAGAGCCGGTGAAAACTCGATTTCGAAAAATCGACATGAAAACAATACTTTCCTTCCTATATATTCATATAGGCAAGAGAAAGTAAAAATCATATTTTATACAACTTTAGTTCTATATAGTTCTTATAGGAAAATGTTACAGATTAGGTGGGTGGGCAAAATAAGTAATTTAGAAGCTCTTAGGCGAGTGGATGAAAAAGAGGTATGTGGAATCATCTTACCAGAAGAAGGAATAGGCTTAAGGGGCATATCTTAAGACATCCAGGTATTGGTCTATCAAAAATGGAAGGTAATATTGAGGGAGTGAATTGTAGGGGGAGGTAAAGGCTAGAATAATTAAAGCAAATTACAAAAGATGTAGGGTGTTACAGGTATGTAGATATGAAACGACTTGCGCAAGATAGAACAGCTTGTAGAACTGCATCAAACCAGTCGAGAGACTGATGACAAAAAATCCGCTTAGTTTAGCGGCAATTAGTGATTTTACGTATTTTTTTTATTTCTGGAGGTTTATTTTCATTTTGTGTCATTCACTCACCATTAAAATTAGGTTATCTTTTTCATGTTACATTGCTTATTCATGATTAAACTTAGGTTTTCTTTTTCATTATATATAGGGTGATTCAAAAAGAGCGCCGGTTTTGATATATCAAATTAAGAGATTTATTTGATTGAAAAACTGAAAATAAATACATCAACAAGTTCATCTTACCTTCCGATTTCATGTATGAAAAATGATGTCATGCATGTGTCCTCCTCTACTGCGCTGGCACGCATCAAACTCTGTCCATGAAATTGGATATTACTGCACGACAAGTTTCAACATCCATTTGCCCGATAACCCGTGGAATTTCCTCCTTCAAGTCATTGATGTTTCGGGGTTTATTGGCATACACCAATGACTTCAGATGACCGCAAAGATGAAAGTCACAAGGCGTCAAGTCACACGACCTTGGTGGCCATTGATGGTCGGAATTACGAGAAATGATGCGATCCTGGAACCGTTCACGGAGCAACAACATTGTTTCTCGTGCAGCAACTGAATTTTATACGGGTGATATTGGAGATCGTACCGAAGAATTCTCCGTACAGAAGAACATCGTAAACCCAATTGTTGAGAACGGCGACGTATTGATTTTGCTGGGCTAACAGCCACACTGTCACGAACCAACGCAACGTTCTGCTCAGTTCGGCCAGAACGACGACGTCCAGAACCTTTAAGGTCGACTGTTGAACCCGTCTCAAAAAACTTTTTCATGAGCCTGCGAACTGTTGATTCATTCGGTGCTTCATTACGTCCTAGAGTACCGCGAAGTCGCCTGACAGTAGCCGCATAACTCTCTCCACTCTGGTAAAATGTTTTGACGATTAACACTCGTTGTGCAATAGTAAACTTCTCCATGGTTAGACACAGACTGCGAGAGTACTACACTGCGAACAAGAGAAACTACAACTGAATCGTCAATCGGAATGTTCTCCGAAATAGAAATGAGGTCTAACAATGTTGCCAACCGATAAACAAAAATTTACCAGCCGTTTAAAAACCGGCGCTCTTTTTGAATCACCCGTTACATTGGAAAGATAAATTCGTGTGAGTGTTTCCTCAATTTTTTTATTATATGTCCGGAGTTGGTGGTATAAGCTTTAATAAATGTCCCAAACCGAAACCCATTTCTAGACCTTTTTTCGAATAATAATAATAATAATATTGTAGTGGTTAGTGTACTAACCTTCAACGCGGATATCCGGGATTAATTCCCGGCTAGGGTCTGGAAATTTTTACAATTTAAAACCCATTGTTCCAGTGGCATAAACCACCGTAGTCGCTAACAGCCAAGCTGTTGATGCGACTTAAAATTTAAAAAAAAAATCTGTAGCTTAAAGACAATTTAAGAAAGCAATTGGCTCGTCTGGAGAAGATTAGAGCGCACGGGTTCATAGTTCTTTCTACGTTGATTTCAATTTTGATGAAAATGTTCGTGTCGGGTTCGGTAGTGGTATGTAACACAGACACACACACACACAGACCAATCGCTAAAAACATGTTTTTTTGGTTGAGGGGGTCTGAAAACGTGTAGATCCGGTGAAAACTCGATTTCTAAAAATCGACATGAAAACAATAGCCTTTCTCCTTCCTATATATTTATATAGGCAAGAGAAAGTAAAAAGTCTGTAGCTAAAATACAATTTAAGAACGCAATTGGTTCGTCTGGAGAAGATTAGAGCGCACGGGTTCATAGTTCTTTTTACGTTGATTTCAATTTTGATGTCAAATAACTCCTTAACGAGTGCAGTACCGAAGAAACTGCTTAGAATTTTTTTCTTTTGACCATTTTGTTCTCTAAAAATATTTACTTAAGATTATTAATGTAAACTGACCGTTTAGCCGCTGCAAATAAAAACATAAACTGGGCACACGAATTTTTGGGAATTTTTCAATATAGTGTACAAAATTCAAGTTCATGGTCAAAGACTTTATAATTATATTATGTTATTAACATATTGTGACACTTATCGCTAAGGTCCGTTTCGGGATCTAGGTAATTAAATAATTAATACACTAAAGTTTAAAATTACAAGTAGCCTATTTATTACAACTAAAAGATTTACAAAATAAATAATAAACTAATTTTAATGGAGTAATACAATAAATAACTTAAATAATTTACTTAGTACTACTTACAAATAAAGGGTGATTGAAAAAGAGCGCAGGTTTTGATATATCAAATTAAGAGATTTATTTTATTGAAAAACTGAAAATAAATACATCAACAAGTTCATCTTACCTTCCGATTTCATGTATGAAAAATGATGTCATGCATGTGTCCTCCTCTACTGCGCTGGCACGCATCAACTCTGTCCATGAAATTGGATATTACTGCACGACAAGTTTCGACTTCCATTTGCCCGATAACCCGTCGAATTTCCTCCTTCAAGTCATTGATGTTTCGGGGTTTATTGGCATACACCAATGACTTCAGATGACCCCAAAGAGGAAAGTCACAAGGCGTCAAGTCACACGACCTTGGTAGCCATTGATGGTCGGAATTACGAGAAATGATGCGATCCTGGAACCGTTCACGGAGCAACAACATTGTTTCTCGTGCAGCAACTGAATTTTATACGGGTGATATTGGAGATCGTACCGAAGAATTCTCCGTACAGAAGAACATCGTAAACCCAATTGTTGAGAACGGCGACGTATTGATTTTGCTGGGCTAACAGCCACACTATCACGAACCAACGCAACGTTCTGCTCAGTTCGGCCAGAACGACGACGTCCAGAACTTTTAAGGTCGACTGTTGAACCCGTCTCAAAAAACTTTTTCATGAGCCTGCGAACTGTTGATTCATTCAGTGCTTCATTACGTCCTAGAGTACCGCGAAGTCGCCTGACAGTAGCCGCATAACTCTCTCCACTCTGGTAAAATGTTTTGACGATTAACACTCGTTGTGCAATAGTAAACTCCTCCATGGTTAGACACAGACTGCGAGAGTACTACACTGCGAACAAGAGAAACTACAACTGAATCGTCAATCGGAATGTTCTCCGAAATAGAAATGAGGTCTAACAATGTTGCCAACCGATAAACAAAAATTTACCAACCGTTTAAAAACCGGCGCTCTTTTTGAATCACCCGTTAATTATACACAAAGCACATACACAAGATAATATAACAATAGTTAACCACTACAATGCTCGGATACGTAACCTGTACTACGCACCTATAGCCACTTATAAACACTCGTCAAAGATCAAACGGATACTAACTCCCTGACCGCACTCGGGGGTCTCTTTAAATAGGTGAATCAAAAAATTAATTCTAGCAAAACAGATAAATTCGATACAAATAATAAAGTACAAAAAACCCTTTTTACTGGAAAAGTCTTAACTATTGTAAACCAGTAAATAGATCTATTGTAAATAGAATAAAAGGTGTTACAGATAATCAACCGACCCTTTCATAAATAGTTGTACAACAAAGACCCTACCTTATCATACACAATAGCGCAGTCCTTATAAATAATTTTTATAAATAGGTATCCTTATATACCTAACCCTATTGTTACTTTTTCACTCTATTATCTACTCTTTACCATTTTATGAATTAAGTTCTAGAAATTTCTTGAACCATATTCGTCATCGATATTGTCACAATATCTAACTGAAGTTTTTATGCCCAATTTTAAAAATTTCTAAATGAAAATGCAAAGAAACTAATTTTATTACTTTCTCTTGCCTATATGAATATATAGGAAGGAAAGTATTGTTTTCATGTCCATTTTTCGAAATCGAGTTTTCACCGAATCTATACGTTTTCAGACCCCCTGAACCCAAAAAACATGTTTTTAGCGATTGGTCTGTTTGTGTGTGCGCGCACGCACGCACGCGTGCGTGCGTGTGTGTGAACAGAATATCTCAAGAACGGAACATTGTACAAACTTGAAACTTGAAACTTAAGTTACATACCACTACCGGACCCGACACGAACATTTTCATCAAAATCGGTCAACCGGAAGTAGTAGTTTATTCGTGTAATTTTTCACTTTTTTGTGGTTTTCTCAAAAACTGGTCCTACGATTTTTTTTAAAATCGCCTGGTTTACTAAATTTTTTATTCTCTACAAGATAGGGTAGGCGTCATGTGTGCTGAAATTCTTGGTGAGGGTGTTTTATCGTAAAAACGTTGTTTTTTTAAGATTACGGCTTTAATATGCATTTTAGCGCAAAACTTTATATAATAAAAATTGTAGAAAATTTAAAATCCTACAACTTTTATTTCAAACAATTTTTTGTATAACGCTTAGTTTAGCGGTAATTAGTGATTTTCTGTTTTCTTCTCACGAAAATGTGTGAAAAATTGATTTTTTTTTAAGATTTCGGCCTTAGTATGCATTTTACGACAAAAGTGTTTAATCAAATTTATAGGAAATTAAAAGATCTACAACTTTTATTTAAAGCTTTTTTCTCTACAGAGCCTAGTTTAGCGTGAAAGAGTGATTTTCCGTATTTTGAAGCCAAACTGGTCGATTTTCATTTTCCGTCTTTCACTCATGATTAAAATAAGGTTATGTTTTTAGAGGTTAGTTTTTTGTTTATTTTTAATGTTTTATTACTAATGTTAGGTTATATTGTTAATCATTTGCATTGGCAAGAGAAAATTGTGTGAGTGTTTCACACCAGATTTTATTTTAATACATAACAGTAATACATAACAGTACAATTATTGTACTTCCCACACGATTCAGTGTAATTTGACTACATTAAAAATACTGTGATTCCTTAGTTTTACATAAATGCCTTGAACCTGTAGTAGATGGGTTGGTAATGATGGCATTCCTTGAGGCCTGTCGTTTGTTCTACAAGTGAATCTCATATTTTCAATTACACTTAGGAAGTAATTCGTATAAGAATAAACGTAATTACATTTTGTTTTAAATAAGTCTTATTAAAAATAAATCTTCATAATGCTTTCTGCAGTTTATATTCAATCCTATTTTTACTTTCTCTTGCTGTAAAGACTTTTTGAGTAAAAATTTATTTAATAAAAAATGTAGAGAATTTAAAATTCTACAACTTTTATTTCCAACTTTTTTTGTGTAACGCTTAGTTTAGTGGTAATTAGCGATTTTCTGTTTTTTCTCACGAAAACGTGTGAAAAATCGATTTTTTAATGATTTCGGCCTTAGTATGCATTTTATGACAAAAGTGTTTATAATAAAATTTATAGAAAATTAAAAGATCTACAACTTTTATTTAAAGCATTTTTCTCTACAGAGCCTAGTTGAGCGTGAAAGAGTGATTTTCCGTATTTTTAAGGCAAACTGAGATCGATTTTCATTTTGCGTCTTTCATATATGATTAAAATTAAGTTATGTTTATTGAGGTTAGTTTTTTGTTTATTTCTAATGTTTTATTACTAATAATAGGTTTTATTGTTAATGATTTGCACTGGCAAGAGAAAGTTGTGTGAGTGTTTAACAGCAGATTTTTTTCTCTTTAATTCTTTATTTACAACTGTAAAATTTTACAACAAGCAAATGTGACGATTATGATAATAATATAAATAACATGATAGGCATGAGAGGGGTTTAGCCCCCATTAGTGCCTCCCCAAGAATGAAATTTGTGTATCAAATTAGCTGGTCTCTACTCCAGTGTCTTTTAAGGCGTCTAAGGGGATTATCAGGTAAATGGAACGTGGAAAGTGAACGCACCAGTGGGTTCTCGTGTTCGTGTGACTTGTCGTGAAAGCGTTTGTATAGGTATTCGATGGAATTCTATACAAGTGGTTTTGTCAAATCTGTATGTAAGGTTTTTTTGCTAACGTGAAGAGGTGCTTTTGCTATAAGGCGTAATGTTTTTGACTGGAATGCTTGAATTCGTTGCAAGTTAGAGGGTTTGGTTGAACCGTAAATTTGGGACCCGTAGGTCCCAATCCGATATTAAATTTATTTAATTTATCACTGACCTGTTAACAGTTGCTTTGTTGTTTTTACTTTCTCTTACCTATATGAATGTATAGGACGGAAAATATTGTTTTCATGTCGATTTTTTTTTAATATCTCAAGAACGCAACATCGTATGACTTTGACTCTTGAAACTTAAATTACATACCACTACCGGACCCGATACGAACATTTTCATCAAAATCGGTCAACCGGAAGTAGTAGTTTATTCGTGTAATTTTTCACTGTTTTGCGATTTTCTCAAAAACTAAGATTTTTTCTGGAACATTTTTTTTGGAAAATTTAAGATTTCGGCCTTAGAATGGATTTTACGACAAAAGTGTATATAATTAAATTTATAGGAAATTAAAAGATATACAACTGTTATTTAAAGCATTTTTCTCTACAGAGCCTAGTTTAGCGTGAAAGAGTGATTTTCCGTATTTTTAGGCTAAACTGAGGTTAATTTTCATTTTGCGTCTCTCACTCATGATTAAAATTAAGTTATGTTATTAAAAATAGTTTTTTGTTTATTTCTAATGTTTTATTAATAATGGTAGGTTTATTATTAATTATTTACATTGGCAAGAGAAAGTTGTGTGAGTGTTTCACACCAGAGTTTTTGACTTTCTAATATTGTTTGCAGAATTTAAATTCATACTGTTTTAAATTACGTACGAGCTTTTAAAGATACTTAGTCAAAGCATTGCCAACATTGTATGAATTCGTTAAGTATGCTTCTTGGAATCTCGTATGGTAAGAACGTATATTACTAATAAATGCTAAGTACAGAAAGTGGGTTAAAAAATGCATTATTTTTATTATATATATATTTATTTTTTAGAATTATTTCATAAGAACGATTACGCAGTGTAATAAAAAAAGAGATAAAAACATTTTATTTGTACAGTTGACATGTTTGTTTGTAAGGTAAGCTAGGCTTATGGAGGTTGGTTATTTTGGTTCCATAATGTACAGTCATGTCCTCTAAAATTACACTCAAGCTGTATTATTATGAGTCAGCCTGTCTTATACTTTATGTGGATCACGCATAGATTTATGTTTGTTTTGCTAGTTATAAATTTTCATGCCTGTTTAGTCGTTTACCATCTGCTTTTAAACATATGTTGGTCACCTTTAGTTTTAATACGATTTTGTAGAAAAATATTTAAAAACAATTTCCAGTCAAATAGAGCAATTTTAGTTGTTTTACTTACTCTTGCCTATAAAAATATATAGGAAGGAAAGTATTGTTTTCATGTCGATTTTAAGAAATCGATTTTTCACCGGATCTACACGTTTTCAGACCCCCTGAACCGTACAAATTTCCTCCTATAAATTTGATTATATACACTTTTGTCGTAAAATGCATTCTAAGGCCGAAATCTTAAAAAAAAAAATTTTTTCACACGTTTTCGTGAGAAAAAACAGAAAACTGCTAATTACCGCTAAACTAAGCGTTATACAAAAGAATGTTTGAAATAAAGGTCGTAGAATTTTAAATTCTCTACATTTTTCAATGTATCAATTTTTGCGCTATAATACATATTAAAGCCGTAATCTTAAAAAACACTTTTTTGTACGTAAAAACAGCCTCACCAAGAATTTCAGCAAACATGGAACCTACCCTATCATGTAGAGAATAAAAAATTGAGTAAACCAGGCGATTTTTAAAAAAATCGTAGGACCAGCTTTTGAAAAAAATCGCAAAAAATGAAAAATTATACGAATAAACTACTACTTCCGGTTGACCGATTTTGATGAAAATGTTCGTGTCGGGTCCGGTAACATGAAAACAATACTTACCTTCCTATATATTCATATAGGCAAGAGAAAGTAAAAAGAGAAAAAAATATTTTATTTGTACAGTTAACGCATTTGTTTGTAAGGTAGGCTAGGCTATACTAGTTGGTTATTTTGGTTCCATAATGTACAGTCATGTCCTCTAAAATTACACTCGAGCTGTATATTATGAGCCAGCCTGTCTTATACTTTATGTGGATCACGCATAGACTTATGTTTGTTTTGCTCGTTGTAAATTTTCATGCCTGTCGTTTACCATCTGCTTTTAAACATACGAGGGGGTACCCAAAAGTATCCGGAATAGCTCTGCTGTGGACGGAGCTTGTGCAGTACAAATTCCCGCCACTAGGCTGCTTGTAGCGCTACTCATTGCCAGTTCAATGCCATTTTGTTCGTTGATCTAGCTTGTTCTGTTCTCGTGCAGTGATTGTTCTCGCTAGTGCTGTTTTGTGCTCGTGTCGTTTTTCATGATGGCAAGTTTTAATGAACAACGTGCGGCTGTGAAATTTTGCTTCTTGCTCGGTAAAAACGCCGCGGAAACAGTTGTAATGTTGAATACAGCTTACAAAGACGACGCTATTGGAAAAACCCAAGTGTACGAGTGGTTTTTGCGCTTTAAAAATGGCTACGTGTCGATTGAGAACAAACCTCGTTCTGGACGACCGTCGACTTCCCGAACAGACGAAAATGTTGTGAAAGTGAAAGAAATTGTACGAACAGACCGACGACAGACCATTGACCAAATATCACAGGTTAGTGGGTTATCTTGGAGCTCAGTCCAACGCATTTTAACAGAAGACTTGACAATGAAAAGAGTCGCTGCCAAGTTTGTGCCTCGGGTTCTGGCAGACACTCAAAAGGAACGTCGAATTGAAACGTGTAGTGATTTGAAACAACAGCTTGAATCTGATCCAGATTTCATGTCAAAGATCATTACGGGTGACGAGTCTTGGTGCTATGGGTACGACCCAGAAACCAAACAACAATCCAGTCAATGGAAGACTTCATTATCACCCCGACCAAAAAAACGTCGTCAAGTCAGATCGAACATCAAAACAATGCTGATTTGTTTTTTTGATGTGAGGGGAATTGTCCATTCAGAGTTCGTTCCACCAGGCCAGACGGTAAATCAAGCTTTTTATCTTGAAGTGTTAAGAAGACTACGAAACAGCATTCGTCGTAAAAGACCTAATTTGTGGCAGGTAGGGGACTGGTTTTTCCACCACGACAACGCGCCTGCACACACGGCAATCTCGGTTACCCAGTTTTTGGCGAAAAACGGCATGGTTTTGCTACCACACGCACCGTACTCACCCGATCTGGCTCCGTGTGATTTTTTCTTGTTCCCACGCATGAAAAGGGGCATGAAAGGTCTCCGATTTAACAACGTTGATGATGTCAAGAAAAAAACGACGGATGAGCTGGCAGCCATCACTGAAGAGGAGTACAAAAAATGTTTTGAACAGTGGAAGCACCGGTGGGACAAATGTATTAGTTGTAATGAAGAGTATTTTGAAGGGGATAAGGTTCTTTTGTAAGAAAATTATAAATAAATAGTTTTAAAAAATAATTCGGGTTTCTTTTGGGTACCCCCTCGTATGTTGGTCACCTTTAGTTTTAATACGATTTTGTAGAAAAATATTTAAAAACAATTTCCGGTCAAATAGACTAATTTTAGTTTTTTTTAGCTTTTATTTATTTTCGGGAATTATATAAAGTCGCTTGCCCAACCAGTGTTACTTAACAAATAATAGCGACTTTCTACCAGCTAACTGACTGGACTGGCCCGAAGGCTGAGTAATTTTAGTTGTTTTTTATCCCTAATATGTACGCTGCAATCTGCTCAATTGAGAACAATAAGCAACCCCATGACCCAAAGAGATGATGATGATGTGTATGACGTGTGATTGAGGTGTAGTCTTAGTACAGACCCAGGTCGACTATTCCTGAGAGAGTATGGTTAATTGAACCCCAACCAGCAAAGTAGACCGGTAACAACTGTCTAGTATTCAAATCCGTATAAAAGTCAATTACTAGGATTTGAACCAGGAACCTTCGTGTCCGGAAATCAGCTGTTAAACAGCTGACTCACGGCGACGACTTTACCTCTAGACCAACCCGGTGGGTTGAATTTTAGTTAAAATTGAAAAATGGCCTTCGGGCCAGCTCAGTCAGTCAGCTGGTTGAAAGTTTCTATTATTTGTTAAGTAACACCGGTTAGGAAAGCGCCGTTGTATGGTGACCAGCTGACAGCCATCCATGAACAAACTCTACTGGGGGTCCCTTTTCAAATTTACGCCTACTCCACGTCAAAGTAATACAGCCAAAAGCAGCGATCAAATTGGGTAGTTGTCAATAATGTACAGTTCCCGATAACAAATAAAAGCTAAAAAAATGAAAAATCTGATGTAAAAAACTGACAAGACTTTTTCTTGCCAGTGTAAAAATGATAAATATAACTTATGTTTAATCATGAACGAATGACGCCAAATGAAAATCAATCTCTTTGTCTTAAAAATACAGAATATCCCTAATTTACGCTAAACTAGGCTCTGTAGAAGAAAATCATTTTTCAATTTCTTACAACATAATATTTGTACAGTAGAACCCCCCTAACCGGATCAACTGGGACCTAGAGTTAGCCGGATATGAGAAAATCCGATTATGGAAATACAAAAAGGGATGTTTGAATTTCTGAAATAGAGTATACTATGGATGTACACTGCCCATAACAGACAGGTAGAGTGTCAAATTATTTACACTCAATCTATCCGTTTCAGGGCTAAAATAAATAGTTCTGTTTCTTAGCACATGGTCGGCCAATTAAATGACTGAATCATTTAAGAACAGAAGAGGTAGAGGTGTAAAAGACACTAATCAGAGTTATCACCTCTGGAAGTAATGAATTTCATTATACAGCCAGACCCTGTGGTGAATGAAGTGAAGGTGTCATTTGTAGAGTGGAACATATATGCTTTTCAGAGAGCCCGGCATACTGATAAGCGTACTTTTCCACTCAGTAAGTAAGGCAATGGTAAACCACCTCACTCCTCATTTTACTTAGTAAAATGTCTACAGGTTCAAACCAGCCTTTTGGCTGATGACCTAAACAACAACATTGATGTACAATGGATGTACACAATTGAAAAACGCCAAGTTGTCAATTTACAATTGACATAATGTAGATTATATTTGTTTACAAAACGTACTACAGTATACTACAGTAAGTCAAAGAAGATAAAAAATTTATGTACTACTGTTCAGTATTAGGTTTTACAGCACACATACAGTAGATATAGGGTGATTCAAAAAGAGCGCCGGTTTTGATATATCAAATTAAGAGATGTATTTTATTGAAAAACTGAAAATAAATACATCAACAAGTTCATCTTACCTTCCGATTTCATGAATGAAAAATGATGTCATGCATGTGTCCTCCTCTACTGCGCTGGCACGCATCAACTCTGTCCATGAAATTGGATATTACTGCACGACAAGTTTCGACTTCCATTTGCCCGATAACACGTCGAATTTCCTCCTTCAAGTCATTGATGTTTCGGGGTTTACTGGCATACAACAATGACCTCAGATGACCCCAAAGATGAAAGTCACAAGGCGTCATGTCACACGACCTTGGTGGCCATTGATGGTCGGAATTACGAGAAATGATGCGATCCTGGAACCGTTCATGGAGCAACAACATTGTTTCTCGTGCAGCGTGACAGGTGGCACCATCCTGCTGAAACCACAACTCGTCAATGTCCATTCCATCCAAATGACGCCACAAAAACTCCCTAATCATCGTACGGTATCGGTAACAGCCACACTGTCACGAACCAACGCAACGTTCTGCTCAGTTCGGCCAGAACGACGACGTCCAGAACTTTTAAGGTCGACTGTTGAACCCGTCTCAAAAAACTTTTTTATGAGCCTACGAACTGTTGATTCATTCGGTGCTTCATTACGTCCTAGAGTACCGCGAAGTCGCCTGACAGTAGCCGCATAACTCTCTCCACTCTGGTAAAATGTTTTGACGATTAACACTCGTTGTGCAATAGTAAACTTCTCCATGGTTAGACACAGACTAAGAGAGTACTACACTGCGAACAAGAGAAACTACAACTGAATCGTCAATCGGAATGTTCTCCGAAATAGAAATGAGGTCTAACAATGTCGCCAACCGATAAACAAAAATTTACCAGCCGTTTAAAAACCGGCGCTCTTTTTGAATCACCCGTTAGTAATGCTTGAGTCCCCAGGTCCGTGTAGTTGTAAGGAATGCAGTGCGTTGTTATAGTATGGGAGAATGAATGAGTTAGTAGTGTTTCACAACTGATGCTTTGTAGTGGTAGCATGTACTTAGACCAAAAAAATATTCTTATCGTCCGGCGCATTAATTTAATAAAAATACCTACCGGGTTATTAACTTGGTCGGATTCATAATATTTTAACTTATCAATTGATATCAAAACATGCAAATAAATAAATGTAATAAATACAAACAAATATGTTAAATACGGAAAGTTTGAAAGTGAGAGTTTGCAACTTGAACCCGCACAATACAGTTTTATACATAACGCGATCGTGCATTTCTACAAACATTGTTCTGACGTTAGTCATAATAAACGCAAATGCAACTTAATAATATCAACGCAATAATCCGGATAGTTATGATAGTATTGTAGTAATTTAACTTAGTAATTTTATAGCAGTTATAAGTATTTAAGTGAATTAATGTTTTTGTTCTGTATACTCCTCCTATGCGCGGACAGAACTCTTTGTGAAGAAGAGTTTTTGCGTATAAGTATATTTAGTTTAAAATATTATACATAGCTTAGTATAGTCATGAATTGTAATTTTAATGTAGCTACATTTTACTAAATAAAATAAAAAATAAATAAATAAATAAAATTTAAGTAATGTTCATCGTATTTTTATAACTCCTTCAACAATTTAATCCATGCCATATAAGTTTAGTTAATTTAGGCCTTTTTTTAATGTGCCCAAATATGGGGGGATTCGGATAAAGGGAATCCGGATGAGGGGTTTCCGCTGTATACACTTTTTGCTTAAAATGCATATTAAGGCCGGGATTAAGAAACCTTTTTAACACGAGAGCACAATTCCTCAAAAATTTCAGCAGACTTGCCGCTTACCGATCTTATAGAGCTTACAAATTTTAGTATTTTAGGCGATTTTTAAAAAAAATTTGTACGAACCGTTTTTGAGAAAATCGTACGAATAAAGTAGTACTATTTTTGGTTGACCGATTTTGATGAAAATGTTTCCGTCAAATCTCCTGGTTCTAACTAAAGTTCCATGTTTCAAAATTAGTACGCCAATCTGTTTATGAGATATATCCTTCACACACTGACACACAGAACAATGGCTAAAAAAATGTGTTTTGGGTTTAGGGGGCCTGAAAACGTGTATTTAAGGTGAAAATTCGTTTTCGAAATATCGACATGAAACTGTACTTTCTTTTTCTGTACATGATAAAAAGCGAGAGAAAGTAAAAACTAAGTTACCTCAGCCGAAATATAGTTAATTAGAAATAAATAATTTAAGGATACAAATTTTTATGTTTTTATATTTTCATTTTTGTTTCAGGTACATGGCCTAACTATCCATTCATTTAGTGAAAATTGAAGATAGTGACGTGAGTAGAATATAATTAATTAATGCAATTACCTACATTTACACAAATATGAATTTCAGTTTCTACTTAATGTTGATATATATTATAATATGGCTTAATTGTCTGGAGAGCGGCCTTGATTTGCTTATGAAAAAATTATTTTTTATCTAAAAATTTATAGTGAAAGCAGCATTAGGTAAGGATAGATTTTATCCTGGCAGATTGCTGTTTACTGAATCTAAAATTCCTACCATTAGACAGCTGTACGTCAAAAGATTATTAATTTATACAAGTATATATAATAACTCGTATATACAATAACTGCCCATAATAGACAAGTGGAGTGTCAAATTATTCACACTCTATCTGTCCGTTTCAGGGCTAAAATAAATAGTTCTGTTTCTTATCACGTGGTCAGCCTATTAAATGACTGAATCATTTAAGAACAGAAGAGGTAGAAGTGTAAAAGATACTAATCACAGTTATCTCCTCTGAAAGTAATGAATTTCATTATACAGTTGGACCCTGTGGTGAATGAAGTGAAGGTGTCATTTGCAGAGTGGAAAATATGTGCTTTTCAGAGGGCCCGGCATGCTGATAAGCGTACTCTTCCACTCAGTGAGGAAGGCAATTGTAAACCACCTCGCTCCTAGTTTACTTAGTAAAACTCTTACAACAGTGATCTTCAACCCGCGGCCCGCCGCGTAAATTTTAGCGACCCGCAGAACGATTTCAGTTTTTGAACTAAGAGCTTAGAACATTGCATCATTTTGTGGATTTTTAAACGCTGATTTTTAAACTAGTAAAAGAAAAAGAATGTCAAGTTTCCCATTGAACTGGAAAATCACCATTTTGGTGTTTTTAGTTTGGTTTTAAGTTTTGTAACATGTTTAAATATGAGTATATGTTTTAATATTGATATTTACTGTCATTTTCAACCAATATAAGCTTTAAAAAAAAATCATGTTATTTCTTTTAACCTGACACAGAATGTTCATGTAATATGTTTACACTATATATATTCATATACAAATTTTTTTTTTTTTTTTTTTTTTTTTTGCGCCCTGGAGACTCCAGGAGGAGTATAGGACATGTCGTCAGATATAACACCTGAAATACATATAAGAATCACACAATGTATCACTACTATCAAGAAAGAAATTCTTGTACGCTATAAAAAGTTTCACTGATCAAGTAATTTTTCAGATTTTTTTTAAAGGAATTCAAATCCTCACAACACTTTAAAGATTGGGGTAATTTATTCATGAATTTTCTCCCTGCATAAGTAGGTTTTTGTTCAAACAATTTTGTGGAGTGATTAGCCACATAATAATTATTCCTGTTTCTCGTGTTATGATTGTGAACATTGAAATTCTGCATAAAATTATTTTGCCTAACATACATAATCACCTGAAAAATGTAGAGGGAGGGAACTGTAAGCAATTTAAGCTCCTTAAATAGTGGCCTGCATGAGGTTTGCTGGTTAGCTCCCACCATACACCTATATACATACATAGGTAGATCGATGCAGCCCTCAAGCCCACCTATAATAAAAATTTGGCCCTTTATTAAGATAAGGTTGAAGAACACTGTTCTAGAGGTTCAAACCAGGTTTTCGGCTGATGACTTAAACAACACACATACAATGACATACACGATTTTAAAACCCGTACCAATGAACCCCAACTTTGCGTTTAAATATCTCCTTTAAATGTCCCCATTTAACTGTCTCCTCTATTATAAACAGTCAAGAAATACAGAGAGAAGTGGTAGGATTATTTAACCTTTTGAGGATTATGTTTTTCAACCTAGAACTTAGCCCACAATTTGAGTACTTTTTAGATTTTTCATTTATTTTTTCTTCCCGTTTTTATTATTCACCTATTTTTACTTTCTCTTGCCTATATGAATATATAGGAAGGAAAGTATTGTTTTCATGTCGATTTTTCGAAATCGAGTTTTCACCGGATCTATACGTTTTCAGACCCCCTGAACCCAAAAAACATGTTTTTAGCGATTGGTCTGTGTGTGTGTGTGTCTGTGTGTGTGTTTGTCTGTGTGTGTGTGTGAACAGAATATCTCAAGAACGGAACATCGTACGAACTTGAAACTTGAAACTTAAGTTACATACCACTACCGGACGCGACACGAACATTTTCATCAAAATCGGTCAACCGGAAGTAGTAGTTTATTCGTATAATTTTTCAGTTTTTTGCGATTTTCTCAAAAACTGGTCCTACGATTTTTTTTAAAATCGCCTATTTTACTCAATTTTTTATTCTCTACAAGATAGGGTAGGCGCCATGTTTGCTGAAATTCTCGGTGAGGCTGTTTTCACGTAAAAACGTTGTTTTTTAAGATTACGGCTTTAATATAAATTTCAGCGCAAAAACTTATATAATAAAAGTTGTAGAGAATTTAAAAACCTACAACTTCTGTTTTAAACATTTTTTTGTATAACGCTTAGTTTAGCGGTAATTTGCGATTTTCTGTTTTTTTTCTCACGAAAACGTGAGAAAAATCGATTTTTTTAACATTTCGGTCTTAGTATGCATTTTACGACAAAAGTGTATATAATAAAAGTTATAGAAAATTAAAAGATCTACAACTTTTGTTTAGAGCATTTTTCTCTACAGAGCCTAGTTTAGCGTGAAAGCGTGATTTTCCGTATTTTTAAGCCAAACTGAGTTCGATTGTCATTTTGCGTCATTCACTCGTGATTAAAATAAGGTTATGTTTTTGAGGTTAGTTTTTGTTTATTTCTAATATTTTTTTAATAATGTTAGGTTTATTATTAATCATTTGCATTGGCAAGAGAAAGTTGTGTGAGTGTTTCACACCAGATTTTTTCTCAACTCTCTATCCCTGGAACTAAATATACTATATGTTTCGTAGAGCTACTGTAATATTTCTTCATCCCAGAGACCCGTACCACTCTAAAGCTAACCATTTCCACTCGTATTTTCATAAAATAAACAATTAAACGAAACGTTTAAAATAAAAACAAATATAATTATACATAATACAAGATTTATATAAAATTGTAAAACATTTTATTTTCCCAGTGAAAGAAATATTCTATATTAGTAAACAAATGTTGGCAAGAAGCTAACACAATAATACACATTTTCTGAACACATTAGTAAGGTTAATGCACATGCTTTTTTATAATAATTTAATTATAATATAATAATACATTTATTTATAACTTGTATTTACATGTAATAGTATAAAAAATGAAGCAAATGTACCAGTACGGTTGTAGTTTTTTGGACCAAAACCATGAAACGTGCGTGCATAGTCTTCAAAACGTTAATACGCATGAGTGAAAAAATAGATGAACTAAACGGGAATTCAACTAAATACCTAATGGAAGAGGAATGTAGGCAGACCGCGAAAAATATTGGCAAAGAAGTCAAAACAGATTAATAGGCCTAATCCGTGATAGAAAGGAGAAGAATATTGTAATTACAATCAATTATATACCTATATTTATTTATAGATAAAACGAATTCATTAGCACATTAATACAATGCCAGACTAAGTACAAAGTGTGCAAACTTGACTTGATTAGTAGAAGTTTTTCACGTAGGCATACATCTAGTACAGGGTAAAAAAGGTTATTTATTTACCTTGTAACAGTTTCCTTACTCTTGTTTCTTTTCAATTTATTACTGTAATACGGATATCTGGGAAATGTTAAGTTCTGTACGTGAATTAAATACAATAACGTATTACAAAATGCACTGTACTGATACAACTTATAACAGCTGATTCCGTCTGCTATCATTGTAAACAGCTGATAAGTCAAGTCTTATTATTATTTTTTTTTAATTCCTAATTTTGTGTACGTTGCAATCTGTTCAATTTTGAACAATAAGCAACCCCATCACCCAATGAGATGAGGATGATGTGTATGACGTGTAAATGAGGTGTAGTCTTGTACAGACCCAAACCGACCATTCCTGAGAGTATGGTTAATTAAATCCCAACCATCAAAGTGCACCGGCTACCACTGTCTAGTATTTAAATCCGTATAAAAGTAACTACCTTTACTGGGATTTGAACCAGGAAACTTCGTCTCCGAAAATCAGCTGTTAAACAGCTGATCTTGTCGACGACTTTACCTCTAGACCAACCCAGTGGGTTAAAATCGATAAAGTCTTATTTAATTATTAAAAATTTTTAAAATTCCCAGTCTGAATAAATTTCAGTATATTTGTGTATATTTTAATTAAAAATCTGCTGTGGAACACTCATACAACTTTCTCCTGCCAATGGAAATAATGACCAATATAACCTAACATTAGCAATAAAACATATGAAATAAACAAAAAACTAACCTCAAAAAACATAACCTTATTTTAATCATGAGTAAAAGACGCAAAATAAAAATCGACCTGTTTGGCTTAAAAATACGGAAAATCACTCTCTCACGCTAAAATAGGCTATGCAGAAAAAAATGTTTTAAATAAAAGTTGTAGATCTTTTAATTTCCTGCAAATTTAATTATATATACTACACTTTTGTCGTAATATGCATACTAAGGCCGAAACCTTTAAAAATCGATTTTCACACGTTTTCGTGAGAAAAGAGAAAAGAACAGAAAATCGCTAATTACCGCTAAACAAAAACTAAGCGTTATACGAATCAATGTTTGAAATAATAGTTGTAGGATTTTAATTCTCTACAACTTTTATTATAAAAATTTTTGCGCTAAAATGCATATTAAAGCCGCAATCTTAAAAAAACAATTTTTTTACGTGAAAACAGCCTCACCAAGAATTTCAGCAAACATGACGCAAATTTTTTTTAGCAAAATCGCAAAAAAGTGAAAAATTACACGAATTAACTACTACTTCCGGTTGACAGATTTTGAAGAAAATGTTCGTGTCGGGTCCGGTAGTGGTATGTAACTTCAAGTTTCAAGTTCGTACGATGTTCCGTTCTTGAGATATTCTGTTCACACACACACACACACTCACACACAGACCAATCGCTAAAAACATATTTTTTGGGTTCATGGGGTCTGAAAACGTGTAGATCCGGTGAAAACCAGATTACTTAAAATCGACTTGCAAACAATACTTTCCTTCCTATATATTCATACCGACTATATTATATCCTTAACAGACAGGTGGAGTGTCAAATTATTTACACTCAATCTGTCCGTTGCAGGGCTAAAATAAATAGTTCTGTTTCTTATCACATGGTCAGCCAATTAAATGAATGAATCATTTAAGAACAGAAGAGGTAGAGGTGTAAAAGACACTAATCAGAGTTATCTTATCTGAAAGTAATGAATTTCATTATACAGCTAGACCCTGTGGTGAATGAAGTGAAGGTGTCATTTAGAGAGTGGAAAATCTGTGCTTTTCAGAGGGCCTGGCATGCTGATAAGCGTAACTTTTCACTCAGTGAGGAAGGCAATGGTAAACCACCACACTCCTTGTTTTACTTAGTAAAACCTCTAGAGGTTCAAATCAGCCTTTCGGCTGATGACCTAAATAATAACATTTTCATATAGGCAAGATAAAGTAAAAATTTTAAATAATAGCAGCATTCTAGTACAGGACAACAATAATTAAAATTGCCTGTATACGCAATATCCAATTAAAGTCAACTCCCGGTTATCCGCGGGTGGATTATCCGCGCACGTCGGATGAAATTTTTTTTCATTCGTTTTTCTTAACGTTAAGTAAATTTCTTGTAATGTGATAACATTAGAGATGAAATTTGTACAGCACAGGAAGTACGCGCTTTGTAAAGTAAAGCACATCCTTAAATTTGTAAATACGCGCTTTGTAAAGTAAACCACACACTTAAATTTGTAAATACGCGCTTTGTTAAGTAAAGCACATGCTTAAATTTATAAAGCACACGCTTTGCTATGTGACAAACTTATGTTGAGAAAACTTTTGTCCCAAATCAAGAAAAATTGTTTTAACTCAAAAAAACAAAAGCAGATGACTGACTTTTTAAAATCGTTGTGACTTCTATTACAACATAGCTTCTGCACATCATTTGTAAGTAAACAATATTTTTATGTTTTTTTTTTTTCTCTTGCCTATATGAATAGGCTATATAGGAAGGAAAGTATTGTTTTCATGTCGATTTTTCGAAATCGAGTTTTCACCGGATCTATACGTTTTCAGACCCCCTGAACCCAAAAAACATGTTTTTAGCGATTGGTGTGTGTGTGTGTGTGTGCGCGCGCGCGCGCGCGCGCGTGCGTGCGTGCGTGCGTGTGTGTGTTTGGGTGTATACAAAATATCTCAAGAACGGAACATCGTACGAACTTGAAACTTGAAACTTAAGTTACATACCACTACCGGACCCGACACGAACATTTTCATCAAAATCGGTCAACCGGAAGTAGTAGTTTATTCGTATAATTTTTCACTTTTTTGCGATTTTCTCAAAAACTGGTCATACGATTTTTTTTTAAATCGCCTGGTTTACTCATTGTTTTTATGCTCTACAAGATAGGCTAGGCGTCATGTTTTCTGAAATTCTCGGTGAGGCTGTTTTCACGTAAAGAAATAGTTTTTTTTAGATTACAGCTTCATTATAAAATTTAGCGCAAAAACTTATATAATAAAAGTTGTAGAGAATTTAAAAACCTACCAGTCTTATTTCAAACTTTTTTTGTATAACGCTTAGTTTAGCAGTAATTAGCGATTTTCTGTTTTTTTCTCACGAAAACTGTGAAAAATCTATTTTTTTAAGATTTCGGCATTAGTGTGCATTTTACGACAAAAGTGTATATAATTAATTTTATAGGAAATAAAAAGATCTACAACTTTTATTAAAAGCATTTTTCTCTACAGAGCCTAGTTTAGTGTGAAAGAATGATTTCCGTATTTTTAAGCCGAACTGAGTACGATTTTCATTTTGCGTCTTTCAGTCATGATTAAATTAAGGTTATATTTTTAGAGGTTAGTTTTTTGTTTATTTCTAATGTTTTATTACTAATGTTTATCATTTAATCTGGCAATTTGTTTTAATAGAAATACCCCAGGTGATATTTTACCACAAATTTGATCGGTATAATAATCACACGTTAAAGTTCTATTTAGTGACACTCCTAGAAACTTCACTGTTTGCACATGATCTAGGAGATTATTTTGTATAAAGACATCCACTTCTGTTTTCCCTTATATTGTGTTTGTTTTTGAACTGTAAGTACTGACACTTTTTCCCATTAACTGTTAACATTAAATAATTCAGAAATTGGACTACAGATTCTATGCTAATATGTGTATTCACTTCGAGACTACCAGTAAACTTTGGTTTATGATTAAAGTATCATAAGCAAACAATAAAGCTCTACTGTTGGGTAAGATTTCTGGTAATCTATTTATATACAACAAAAACAATGATGATGAGATGACAATGATTAGTAATCGTTTTTCTACTACTACAGAGTGATTTTTGGTGGCCCTTTCTCTCCAAGTCCAACAAAAGACGTACTTCAGCATACCAGAACAAAGTCCTCCGGTGCATCACACAGTTCCACTATCTTATATCCAATCGCATCATACACGAACACCTTCTCTTCCCTTCTATGGAGGACTTTATTTACAATACCTCGAAACGGCTACACGACGCTGGGAAAACTGACGGACCCCAGATCATTCAGGACTTGTACCGACGCCCACACCCACCTGAAGTCTCTATCCCATTACCATTCCACGACTTTATCTAAATTTTAGTATGACCCACTTAACAAAATTTAGAGTTGCCACATTTTTATTCTGCCCTGTATTCCTCTTATTTGCCCATGCCCCTCCTACTTGTATGACTCACTCCCCCCAGTTGGTAGTTGTCCCCATGTTCCTATGCATAATCACTCCACTACGGTGAAAAGAGCCGCCATTTTAAATTAATAAACACTCAGAAGATAAAAAGGCCGGTGATTATGCCAAACTCTACCCTTTCCGTCTCCCCTGAAATCATAAACTAACCCCTACCTTAAATTATACCTTTAGTCCACGTTCAGTAAAATGCATGCCTTCCCCTCACCAAGATAATAGGCCTCCCACAAAACTGAAAAAAGGCCACTGAAAAATAAAATAAAATAAAAGAGCCGCTCTTAAACCCACTTGTCCCTTAATTTAAATTTTCCACAAATAACTTCTAGAAATAAATGACCTCCTTTCAAGTCCCAGTTCCAATGTCCCACGAACCAGAATCCTATTTCCTATTTAAACTATAAAATTCCCCCTAAATTTCTTGAGGTTGCAATTATTCTGTTATATTGTTCCCCGAGCGACCAGGTGTTCCTTAACACGATGTCGCCATCATAGGGCTTCTTAGCCCTCTCAACCAGGATTCAGGATTCAGTGATTTTTTAGTCCTGTTACCCAATTGTTAATGTCTGGTAATATTTTTCTAAAAAAAATAAATTTTGTTTGTGACACTAAGTTGGTAGCCCTACTCAACCAGTATGGATATGGCAGTGTGAGTTGATTCTCCTTGAGCTGTGTAAAATTTTGTGCCATTTCCGGTCGTGCTACGAACAGAATGTCTTTTATCCTAAAACAATCTCTTGTTTAAATCTGGAGGCTGAAGCTCTAGAACTAATCGTATGTGATACGGATACAATTTCAATTTTTTAGCAGCTTTCTGAGCAGTCGAACATGGCAAATCAACATGCGAGGAAAGTTTTTGTAAACTTTTCCATAGAGAATTGAGCAATCTTGTTTTCACATTCTCTTAACGTCATCTGTTAAGAGAGTTGGTCGACCACTACGTTTTCTGCTGCAAACAATACCTGCCTCTAAAAATCAGTCAGTTAGCGTAGAAATTGACTAGAATAGAGTGGAGGAACACCAAAAAATTTAATTTGAAATGATTCTTTTACACTCGCATACGATTTTGTAGCAAAATATTGTTCAAGAATGAAAACCCGTTGTTCTAGGGTAAAAGACATTCTGTTCGTAACACAACTGGAAACAGCACAAAATTTTACGCAACTTAAGGAGAATCAACTCAAACTGTCGTATCTATACCGGTTGAGTAGGGCTACCAACTTTGTGTCACAAAACAAAATATCCCTTTCTTAGAAAACAATTACCAGACATTAACAATTGGGTAGCAGGACTAAAAAATCACCCGGTACAACAGTCGTATAAGTAAAAAAAAAAGATTAAATGAGTTAAATTGTTAACAAAATCGTAACTGTAGTCCAATGTTTTAAAAAGTTTCACTGAGTATCTTCACTGTTGTTGCGGAGGTTAGATTATAAAAGGCTTTTGATGTTCTTCTAACTTCTAAAAAACTGCTAAAATTGATTATGTCACCTTTCAAAAAAAAAAAATTATTCTAAACACCCCTTTTTTATGTCTGAGGTTAAATATGTATTTAAATATATTTATATTTCCTATGTTTTAATATATCATCTAATTTATAATAGCTAATGTTTCTGGTGTTATAATCTTGCCAGAAGGTAACATCATTCCCCTCCTGGAATAAGACCACTGGATCGAATTGTCAACCCTAGTACCATATTTCCATCCCTTTTCTCTCATGACCTCGCACTCTTCTCTCCAATGCCATGTCCAACTCCATATTTGAATCCTCTTCTTACTTCTCACGTGTCGATTAGTTCTTCTGTTTAATTTTAATTGGAGATATTATACAGATTTTAATAATTTCTTTTTTCTTGTTATTTCAATCTTCAGTTTAATTTTGTCCTTCTGGAAATTTTACTGAGTTAAATAGATGCTTACAATTTTTGTCGTTTATCTTCTTGTACTAAATCTTCTTGGCATTGGATGGCAGGTTGATGGTTGATGGCCGGATGAAAATCTATTGCTGGACTAGGTTTAACCAATCCAATCCCTATACATAAAGATAACCCTTCAAACTACTTCTATATGTACAGTGTTAACCCCAAACCAGGCTAAGAGAATGATGTCATCCTCGTAACAAGATTATATGTAAGAATTAAATATTCGAGGAGTTTTTTTTTATTTTTTACATTCTTTATCTAATAATACACGGCAATTCTTTAAAAGTGTAACTTCTAATTAATTTTAATAACAATAGGGTTTTTTACATAAGTGATTTCTAAGGTAACAAAAAATATTTCATTTAAATTTTGTATTTCGATAGATGAACACGGACGTTAAATTTTATCACAATCTTTTGTAAATTTATGAAATTTTAAAATTTATTAAAAAAGTTTTCGGATATTTAATTCTTAAATAATATAATCTTGTTACAAGGATGACATCATTCTCTTAGCCTGGTTTGGGGTTAACACTGTACATATAGAAGTAGTTTGAAGGGTTATCTTTATGTATAGGGATTGGATTGGTTAAACCTAGTCCAGCAATAGATTTTCATCCGGCCATCAACCATCAACCTGCTATCCAATGCCAAGAAGATTTAGTACAAGAGGATAAACGACAAAAATTGTAACCATCTATTTAACTCAGTAAAATTTCCAGAAGGACAAAATTAAACTGAAGATTGAAATAACAAGAAAAAAGAAATTATTAAAATCTGTATAATATCTCCAATTAAAATTAAACAGAAGAACTAATCGACAAGTAAGAAGTAAGAAGAGGATTCAAATATGGAGTTGGACATGGCATTGGAGAGAAGAGTGCGAGGTCATGAGAGAAGAGGGATGGAAATATGGTACTAGGGTTGACAATTCGATCCAGTGGTCTTATTCCAGGAGGGGAATGATGTTACCTTCTGGCAAGATTATAACACCAAAAACATTAGCTATTATAAATTAGATGATATATTAAAACATAGGAAATATAAATATATTTAAACACATATTTAACCTCAGATATAAAAAGGGATGTTTTGAATTATTTTCTTTTGTTGAAAGGTGACATGATCAAGAGTGTTCTTAGCTACGTTCAATAAATAAAATCAGGTGTGAAACACTCACACAACTTTCTCTAGCCAATGAAAATAATGAACAATATAACCCAACATTAGTAATAAAACATTAGAAATAAACAAAAAAAATAACCTCAAAAAACATAACCTACTATCGGTTTCATAATCATAGACACCCGAGTTTAAATTCTTGCATCTCCACTATGAATCGGATTTCAATATATTTAACAACAAAATTTAGCTAATTTTATTCTGCGTTGACCCAAATTAGTCCTATATTTTTAATGTTGTTTACAAACTGCCATATCGAGGTTGAAAGACAAAAAGACCTTGTTTTCTAGCTACCGCAACAAATTTCATTCGTTTAGAGGCGTGTAACTCAATAACTATTTGACCGAAAAGTTGAAATTTTAACACGACATAGACAATTGTCCGAACATACTAAGATTTTGGACTTTTTATGCATTTTACAATAAAAGTATATATAATCAAAATTATAGGGAATTAAAAAATCTACAACTTTTACTTAGAGCATATTTTCTCTACAGAGCCTAGTTAAGCGTGAAAGAGTGATTTTCCGTATTATTAAGCCAAACTGAGGTTTTCTTTCATTTTGCATCTCTCTCTTCTTTATGTAGCATCTCCATTACGAAGGTGTGCTAGCATCATGGCAATCCTGACCTTGGAAACTGTAGCTCTAAATAGGTCGATGGATGACAAATTAAACCACTCTCGCAGGTTCCGTAGCCAGGAGGTTCTTCTTCTTCCAACCGATCGTTTGCCCATAATCTTTCCCTGGATGACAAGATGAAGGATTTCATATTTTGGACCTCTCAAGACATGGCCGAGGTACACCAGCTTTCTCTTCTTGATTTCGATCATCACTTCCATTCCCTTCTGCATCCTCCTTAGGACTTCCATGTTTGTGACTCTCTCTGTCCAAGATATTTTGTGCATCCTTCTGTAAACCCACATCTCAAAGGCCTCAAGTCTTCGTTCACATTGCCTATTGGTAGTCCAGGCCTCTGCACCATAGTACAGCACCGGAAAGATGTAACACCTCAGCACACGAATTCTCAAGTCCAGACTCAGATTGTGGTTGCACAGCATCCTCTTCATTTTCACAAATGCGGCATCATTTGCATCATTTTGCATCATTTACTCATAATTAAAATAAAGTTATATTTTTGAAGTTAGTTTTTTATTTATTTCTAATGTTTTATTACTAATGTTAGGGGATGGGGTGGTGGTGGTGGTGGTGATGATGGTGTGGTGTGGTGTGGTGAATATTTGCATTGGCAAGAGAAAGACGTGTGAGTGTTTCACACCAGATTTTTTCCTAAATACATTGTATGTACTAATTTTAAAAAATTACAGTAAACAAACATTTTTAGGGACAAAAAGTAATAAACAACATTTAAAATTTTAATATTATATTTTGTAATTTAAGTTAGTGTTTTCATTATTGTACATATTTGTTGTTGTTTAGGTCAACAGCCGAAAGGCTGGTTTGAACCTCTAGAGGTTTTACCAAGTAAAAACGAGGAGTAAGGTGGTTTACCATTGCCTTCCTCACTGAGTTGAAAGAGTATGCTTATCAGCATGCCAGGCCCTCCGAAAAGCACTCACTTTCCACCCTGCAAATGACACCTTCACTTCATTCACCACAGAGTCTGGCTGTATAGTGAAATTCATTACTTTCAGAGGAGATAACTCTGATTAGTGTCTTTTACACCTCTACCTCTTCTGTTCTTAAATGATTCAGTCATTTAATTGACTGACCATGTGATAAGAAACAGAACTATTTATTTTAGCCCTGCAACGAACAGATTGAGTGTAAATAATTTGACACTCCACCTGTCTGTTATGGGCAGGTACATATTTATGTACGTTAAATAACAAAAAATTAGCCTAATAAAGATTTTATACGTATACTACTGTATATGCCTACGATTTTTTTCGTCATTTTGCGGATTATCCGCGGAATCGGATTATCCGCGGCATTCGTGCCACCCAATTCCGCGGATAATCGGGAGTTGACTGTATTTGAAAAAGGCCAACTATTTGAACAATCAAAGTGTACAATGGCACTCTCTGAAGCCGTAGCTTTTGAAACCACATTACACGGTTTAAAAATGAGTCATGTACTGCGACTCATTTTTGATGAACGTGGCCCATTATTAAAGACAAGAGTGATACATATTTGTGTTACATAACAGTCAACCCACCGGGTTGGTCTAGAGGTAACGTCGTCGCCAAAATCAGCTGTTTAACAGCTGATTTTCAGGGACGATGGTTCCGGGTTCAAATCCTAGTAAAGGTAGTTACTTTTATACGGATTTGAGTGCTAGACAGTGATTACCGGTGTACTTTGATGGTTGGGGTTATATTAACCATACTCTCTCAGGAATGGTCGGCCTGAGTCTGTACAAGACTACACCTCATTTACACGTCATATACATCATCTTCATCTCATTGGGTCATGGGGTTGCTTATTGTTCTAAATTGAACAGATTTCAAAGTACACACATTAGGGATTTAAAAAAAAACAAAAAACAACAGTCAACATGTTAAATTTGTTTTTCATTACAAAGTTTAAAAGACGTTTTTTTTTATAAGCGGATCCCAAAAGAACGTGGATTAAACGCTACAATATTATATTGATCGCAAACTATTATGTATTCTGTGCAATATATTTAATCATTTTGTTCGATTTCATTGAGAGTAATGTATGACGTACACATTTATGTTTGTTAACATGTAGGTCATGGAGGGTATTTAATATCTATAAATAAATATAAAACTAATAATAATAATATTCTTCATTAAATTATACATTATGACATGTTGAAATTTATGTTTGTACTTTATGCTACTTGGGCGCGTACACTTTTTTTTATTTGATTGTGACAATTGTACTTATATACTACTACGTTTTGACACCGCCGGAATAATAATCATTTTTATTATTAATAAGACTGTACCTTTTTTTTAATTTATATTCTGCACTTGTATTTTTAATATTAAATGTTAGTTACTATTAAAAAGGTGTTTTTAAAAACTAAATACATATGTTGTGTTGCATTTATTGTACGTTGAATTCTTAATTGAAGACTTTGTCAAGGTAGTCTTTCTCGTGTTACTAAGTGTACTAGAAAAAATATTACGATCAGTTTATGTTTGTTCTTTGTGAATGTAGCATCTTGTGGTTGTTTTATATCGTCACCGGTTTCTGGATACGTAGTAGGTACGAATTGAATTAATTTTTTAAAACTTTTTTCCAATACTAATATTATAAATATTATTTTTTTTAAATTTTTATCAATACTAATATTGCATAACCCACCGGGTTGGTCTAGAGGTAAAGTCGTCGCCAAAATCAGCTGTTTAACAGCTGATTAGATTGATTAACAGCAATTAGCTGTTTAATCAGCTTTTTAACAGCTGATTTTCGGAGACGAAGGTTCCTGGTTCAAATCCTAGTTTTTTTTTATTCCTAATTTGTGTAGGCCTACGTTTCAATCTGTTCAATTCAGAACAATAAGCAACCCCATGACGCAATGAGATGAGGATGATGTGTATGACGTGTAAATGAAGTTTAGTCTTGTACAGACCCAGGCCGACCATTCCTGATAGAGTATGGTTAATTAAACCCCAACCATGAAAGTACACCGGCAACCACTGTCTAGTATTCAAATTCGTATAAAAGTAACTACCTTTACTAGGATTTGAACCAAGAACCTTCGTCGCCGAAAATCAGCTGTTAAACAGCTGATTTTGGCAACGACTTTACTTCTAGACCAACCCGGTGGGTCAAAATTAAATCCTAGTAAAGGTAGTTACTTTTATACGGATTTTAATACTAGACAGTGGTTACCGATGTTCATTGATAGTTGGGGTTCAATTAACCATACTCTCTTAAGAATGGTCGACCTGAGTCTGTACAAGACTACACCTGATTTACTTGTCATACACATCATCCTCATCTCATTGGGTAATGGGGTTGCTTATTGTCCTGAATTGAACAGATTGCAACGTACACAAATTTAGGGATTACAAAAAAAACTAATATTACAAAAACAAAGCTTGTTTTTTTGTGCAGGCTATTTTACAAAACACTTAACGAATTTTCATAAAATTTTGACAGCATGTTCGTATTTATATTCGCAGCAACATTTTATTTTTAAATTTTCCAAAATTGTTAACTCTAAGGGCCCTAATGAAGATTTTCATAAATATGTATATACAGGGTGATTCTAAACTATACGGCAATCTCTTGCGATCTAAAACTGCATAGGCCTACGAGTACCTCGACGAGAACACGAGAACCTCCTGGTGCGTTCACTTTCCACCGTCCATTTACCTGATAATCCCCCTAGACGCCTTAAAAGACGCTGGAGTAGAGACTTGCTAATTTTATATACAAATTTCATTCTTGGGGAGGCACCAATGGGGGCACTACCCCTCTCATGCCTATCATGTCATTTACATTATTATCATAATCATCACATTTGCTTATTGTAAAATTTTACAGTTGTAAATAAAGAATTAAAGAGAAAAATAAAGAAAAGAAAGACGACCACGTTACTTCAAAATCATGCAAATCAAAACGTGTAATTTTTTTTTATAATTGGTTTATTATGGTCGCATCAACATTCTAAGTTTTTAGCGACCCCATTACATAATTCTAAGTTTTTAGCGACCCCATTTCATAATTCTAAGTTTTTAGCGACCCCATTTCATAATTCTAAGTTTTTAGCGACCCCATTTCATAAACACCACAAATTACTTTCATGACTTTTAAATTATAAATTATTTTATATGAATTGCACTTTTATTTGCACTAAAATTGTCTTTGAATATTTACAAATCGTATAAAGTCTAGTGTCTTTGTTTAGTGTGTGTGATTAACGCAATCTTTGTAATTGTCCGGTAAGTGAAATTGTTTCCGTATAGTGTACAAGGTAGGACATTCCACAAGAATATGTTTGACAGTTAATATCGTGTTGCAGTGTCTACAGTAAACAGAGTCTTGTTTCGTCATGAGGTGACTGTGTGTCAGTTTAGTGTGACCAATTCGTAGTCGTGTAAGAGTCACTTGGTCAAGTCTGTTTTTAAAAATTTCTGGTTGTAAGTTTCGAATGTCAGTCCGTACTGTGTGTAGGTTAGTCCTTAAAGTCTTCCACCACTCGTTCCAGATTATTTCAAATTTGTGTCTGAACATTTTCTGCAGATTTCGATGGGAAGACTTGTTTATCCTATTGGAGCATGTAGTGGCGCGTTTGGCTGCTCGATCGGCTGTCTCGTTCCCTTTGATACCTAGGTGGGAAGGAATCCACAGAAGAACTATTGTTTTTTCGTTGCTAGTTATTTTGTGATTGATATTAATGATCTCTTGAAGTATCGGTTCATCTTGTTCGATACTCCTAAGGGAATCTAAAACACTTCTTGAATCTGACAAGATCACAAATTTTTAACAATCGGATAAAGGCTTCAAATGCTTTTTTTATTGCATATGCCTCACAATAGAATACTGAGGAACAATCTTGTATATAATTTAAATGAAGACTCTTTATTTGACATTAGGCCTACCACGGCACACCCGCTTCCACCAGACGTTTTTGAGCCATCAGTGTAAATTTTCTCAAAACTTTCAAATTTATTTAGGTATTCAAGACAGAGAGTATAAAATATGGTTGCATTTGTTTCATGTTAAAAAAAAACGTGTAATTCTAAGGGATGCCCGTATATTTATTTCTAAAAATAAAATAAAATATTATTTACTTACATTTTGTAGAACATCCATCCTTCGATATTTACATAGTTAATACACATAAAAATCACAACACTAATAATAAAGTTCAGAATTTATTATTAACTTAAAACATTATTTTTAATTTTAATCACTAATTAGGCATATATTATTGTACAGAACTTTCACTTGCAAACACTACAGTAATGATTTGTGTGAGAATACGTTCGAATAACATTTGACTGTAAACAGGTAAACATTATTTGATGTTGCTACATAGGCAGTCTATATTTGTTATGTTTAAAACAAACATAAACATAGATTCTTATGCATAATAAACATAAATGTTTTACATACTATGAACGTTGTACTCATGTTTTGTGCTACTTTTTGAAGAACAACAAACTTTTTTCTCTTATTACTAATATACAGGGTGATTCAAAACTATACGGCAATCTCTTGGGATCTCATTCTATAACAAAAAATAAGTAAAAAAGTTCATATTATAAACATATGCCTAAAAACGCTTAGTTAGCGAGTTACAGCTAGCGAAAAATTTCAGCTAGTACTCTGTACCCTCGGTGAAGTAAGGCCGTATAAAAATGTTAAAGGTAGTTATAAAGATACAAATACGATTGTTTCTTATGTTTTTAATCTGAAACATTGAATAAATTTGGTTTCAGAGCTGTAAATGCAATACTTTCAGAGATATCTTACATAAAACACAAGAATTGGTGCGAAGAAATAACACATTTTTGTGTTTAACGTAAGATTACTTCCATAAATGGTAAATAAAGGTGTATTTTTTCTTAAATAAGTTTGTAGAAAATTTAATTCTGAAAAGATTCATGTCAATTACTTAGGAAAAAAAAGAATAATAGATATTGAAATTCCGCTTTATTTAAAATCAATACAGACGCACATTCTTAACTTCATAAAATATTAACTAAGTAATATTTTATGCATTTAAGAATGTGCGTTTTATGTGCGTCTGTTTTGATTTTAAATAAAGCGAAATTTCAATATCTATTATTCTTTTTTTCCTAAGTAATTGACATGAATCTTTTCAGAATTAAATTTTCTACAAACTTGTTTAAGAAAAAATACACCTTTATTTACCATTTATGGAAATAATCTTACGTTAAACACAAAAATATGTTATTTCTTTGCACCAATTCTTGTGTTTTATGTAAGATATCTCTGAAAGTATTACATTTACAGCTGTGGAACCAATTTTATTCAATTTTTCAGATGAAAAAACATAAGAAACAATCGTATTTGTATCATTGTAACTACCTTTAACATTTTTATACGGCCTTACTCTATCGAGGGTATAGAGTTCTAGGTGAATTTTTTCGCTAGCTGTAACTCGCTAACTAAGCGTTTTCAGGGATATGTTTATATGAACTTTTATTTCAAACATTTTTTTAATTAACGCGTAGTTTAGCAGTAATTAGCGATTTTCTGTTTTTTCTCACGAAAACGTGTGAAAAATCGATTTTTTTAAAGATTTCGGCCTTAGTATGCATTTTATAATAAAAGTGTATATAATCAAGTTTATAGGAAATTAAAAGATCTACAACTTTTATTTAAAGCATTTTTCTCTACAGAGCCTAGTTTAGCGTGAAAGAGTGATTTTCCGTATTTTTAAGCCAACTGAGTTCGATTTTCATTTTGCGTCTTTCATTCATGATTAAAATAAGGTTATGTTTATTGAGGTTAGTTTTTTGTTTATTTATAATGTTTTATTACAGTTGTTAGGTTTATTGTTAATTATTTTCATTGGCAAGAGAAAGTTGTGTGAGTGCTTCGCACCAGATTTTTATTAGCTATAGAATGAGATTCCAAGAGATTTTCGTATAGTTTTTAATCGCCCTATATATTGTTTACATTACTGAATATTGCATTTCTATTTTGCAAGTTGTGTTTATTTTGTATTTTGTAATAGTTTTTCTTAATTTATTATTATTAATTTTATTAGGTAGTGTTTGTTAGTGATGAATTTATTGTTTAAATAATTCGAACGATAAAATTCATTTTTATTTATTAGTATGCACAGTATAAAGTTAATTGTTTCAACTGTTTTAAAAACTTTTTCTGTGAATGTTCAGTTTGTGATAAATGATTAATGAATAAAATTAAATTCATTTTTTTTATGTAAGTGACTACGTCATCTGCAAGTAGAGTATTCATTTCTTGCTGGGAATTACAATGGATACGAATAACTTAATTTTAAAACTTTAATGATTGCAGGTAAAGTAATTTTTATTAAAAATGTTTTCTTGGACCTTTTTTACTTTCTCTTACCCTGTATGAATGTAAGGAATGAAAGTATTGTTTTCATGTCGATTATTGAAATTTGAGTTTTCACCAGATGTACACGTTTGCGGCCCCTTGAATCCAAAAACATGTTTTTAGCGATTAGTCTGAATGTGAACAAAATATCTCAAAAACGGAAGTACCTATATCGTAACGGAATATCGTATGAAGTTGAAACTTGAAATTTAAGTTAGGTACCACTACGGGAATTCACATGAACATTTTCATCAAAATCGGTCAACCGGAAGTAGTTTTTCGTGCGATTTTCTCTAAAACAGCTCCAACGATTTTTTTTAAAAATTGCCTAATTTACTACATTTTTTATACTCGATTAGTTAGGGAAGGCCTAAGCGCCATGTCCGCTGAAATTCTTGGGTGGGGGCCTGTGCACTTATGGTAAAAAAAAGTTTTTTTTAAGATTGCGGCCGTAATGTGCATTGTAGATCAAGAGTATATAATTAAAGTAGTGGAACAAACTATTGTAATTGAAATTTATGATGAAAAAATGTAATTTTTATACTGTTAAGTTATATTCACCTAAAAACAATTACCTATAGCCACTCTTATTGAAACATATAAACTATAGGTAATTTAAAAAGTCAATCACTGCAGATAACGGTTGTGAGTTTATTTTAAACTTGCAAATTGTAGGCAGTAAAGTTGCTATAATCATTTGTAACGTTTTTCTTTACTGATAAGAGAAAATTACTCTTAATACGGTAGAATAGATTTATATGATGGATTCCGTTAAAACTAAAATTAGAACTGTAAGAATTTAATTACAAAAAAATCTTGCCCACAACAGGCAGATGGAGTGTTATTTTTTTGCATTCGATCTGCTAGTTGTAGGGCTACAAAAAATAGTCGTGTTTCTTATCACATGATGAGCCAATTAAATGACTGAATCATTTAAGAACAGAAGAGGTAGAGGTGTACTGTGACACTTATCAGAGTTATCTCCTCTGAAACTAATGAATTATATTATACAGTCAGACCCTGTATTGAATGAAGTGAAGGTGTCATTTTGTAAGGTGGAAATTAGATGCTTTTCAGAGGGCTCGGCATGCTGATAAGCATACTTTTCAACTCAGTGAGGAAGGCAATTGTAAACCACCTCAGTCCTCGTTTTACTTAGTAAAGCCTCTAGAGCCCATGACTGCGCTCCACTACTTCTATTATCAATAACATTACACTATGTTTAAAACAGCCACCGGGTTGGTCTGGAAGTAAAGTCATCGTCAAAATCAGCTGTTTAACAGCTGATTTACGGAGATGAAGGTTCGTTGTTCAAATCCTAGTAAAGGTAGTTACTTTTATACGGATTCGAATGCCAGACAGTGGTTGCCGGTGTTCTTTGATGGTTGGGGTTCAAATAACCATATTCTCTCAGGAATGGTCGGCCTACGTCTGTACAAGACTACACTTCATTTACACGTCATACACATCATCCTCATCTCATTGGGTCATTGGGTTGCTTATTGTTTTGATTGCAAGGTACACACATTAGGGATTTAAAAAAAAAATGTTTAAAACAGCACAGTACATTCAATGATATACAAGTAGCTCATAATTATCAGCTCAGGAAATAAGTGTGTTGATTTTATTAGATTGGGACAGAAATGATTTACGGTGGAGAGGGTGATCCCGCTGATCTCCAGATGCCTTCTCTCTCCGCAGTCTCTCGATCACCCTCTCTGCAAACTGAGCGACCAACTTCCAGCTCCCGTATATTAGAGACATCCGCCTGTATTTTACGAAATCTTAGAATTTTAAAACTTCAAGGTTTTCCCGGTTTATTAGTTAATTAGTTAAACTTTGAACTGGTATAGATACTGAAGTCACGAGATTACCTTTTGCATTTGTATGGGCTGTGAGGAAGGGAATTGAAGTATTTGCAGTGCTGCCAACCTCAACAGTGAAACACTACTCGTACATTTCACTACCGTGTAGTTTCTACGTAAATTTTGTAAGCTGTAATTTATTCCGAGAAAATGTTTTTTTTCGTAAACCTTATAAGAAATAAATGTGACCTGTAATATTGCCTATAGCTTAATTAAATGACTAGAAATGTTTGATATATTGTAATTCCGAATGAATCACATTCTTTACTATTGCTGTCATCGGCGTTTTCATTATCAGTCTCACTAGTATCTATCTAACCGTTTTCTTTTTTTACTAGGTGTCAACAAAACTGTTAAAGAATAGCTTTTTCATATCTTTAATTTCCTTCTTTATTTTTCGAATTGTGGGAAGAGGAACATTATACATGAGTAGAAGAGAAACAGTAGTTAGCCGCTCGCTCACGGCTTTTGTTAAGAGGCACGGATAGGCATATTTTTTTAGCTTCAACTTCACAACATTTTATTACATTGCGTTCAGCACTGTGAATAGTTCGATCAGGTTTTCGAGAAACCGACATTTGTGTTCATGGTAACAAACAATTATATTCGTAGAGTTAACCTGCAAAAGGTTTCGCGATATACTGTATATGCTCTTGGTATAATATAACTTGTTATGTTTGTCGTACTGAAATAAAAGCAGTCGCGCATGCGCACTGATGTTTTCCCCTCTTTACCCGTCGTTGCAAACAAGGGCAAACTCATGACTCAAGTGACTAAGATACTAAGTGGTTTTCCTTCTAGAGTTAGTTGATTAGTCGATTGTCAGGTTAAAAAATAATAATAATAAAAGAATAAAAAGAACCCACCGGGTTGGTCTAGAGGTAAAGTCGTCGCCAAAATCAGCTGTTTAACAGCTGATTTTCGGTGACGTAGGTTCCTGGTTCAAATCCTAGTAAAGGTAGTTAGGCTACTTTTATACGGATTTGAATTCTAGACAGTGTTTCCGGTGTACTTTGATGTTTGGGGTTCAATTAACCATACTCTCTCAGAAATGGTCGACCTGAGTCTGCACAAGACTACATCTCATTTACACGTCATACATATCATCCTTATCTCATTGGGTCATGGGGTTGCTTGTTGTTTAGGTCATCAGCCGAAAGGCTGGTTTGAACCTTTAGAGGTTTTACTAAGTAAAACGAGGAGTGATGTGGTTTACCATTGCCTTCCTCACTGAATGGAAAAGTATGCTTATCAGCATGCCGGGCCCTCTGAAAAGCACATATTTTCCACTCTGCAAATGACACCTTCACTTCATTCACCACAGGGTCTGGCTGTATAATGAAATTCATTACTTTCAGAGGAGATAACTCTGATTAGTGTCTTTTACACCTCTACCTCTTCTGTTCTTAAATGATTCAGTCATTTAATTGGCTGACCATGTGACAAGAAACAGAACTATTTATTTTAGCCCTGCAACGAACAGATTGAGTAAAAAATTTGACACTCCACCTGTCTGTTATGGGCAGGGGGTTGCTTATTGTTATGAATTGAACAGATTGCAACGTACACAAATTAGGGATTAAAAAAAAAATTATCAATATTTGAATTGAAATTGAATAATACGGATGGAAATCATTCGATGGAGGAAGTAGATAGAAAATAGGTGAAAAGTGTTTTCGTTGGCAGTTCAGTCAATTATTATTGTTTTAAGCATTTGTGGAGGAGGGCTGCATATGAATGACTGGATCGTTAAGCAGATGTGAAGTGACATTGATCCAACAACCTTGACTACGTGCATGAATTGTTTATTTCCGATCCGTGAATAAATTTTCTCTAATTTTACAGAAACATTTAAAACTGTTGATAACATTTTTTTCACAATATAAATAGATATTTTGTGTTCTTGCTAATGTGTTCAAGAATATGTCATGTATTCATGAACAATACAGATTGTTCAAAAAAGTAAATAAATAAAATCTGGTGTGAAACACTCACACAACTTTCACTTACCAATGCAAATAATGATCAATATAACCTAAATTCGTAATAAAACATTAGAAATAAACTAACCCAAAAAACATAACCATATTTTAATCATGATTTCTTAAAATCGACATGAAAACAATACTTTCCTTCCTATATATTCATATAGGCAAGAGAAAGTAAAAAAATCTGTTGTGAAATACTTCCACAACTTTCTCTTGCCAATGCAAATAATTAACAATATACCAAACATTAGTAATAAAACATTATAAATGAACAAAAAAACTAACCTTAACAAACATAACCTAATTTTAATAATGAGTGAAAGACGCAAAATGAAAATCAACCGCAGTTTAGCTTAAAAATACGAAAAACTACTCTTTCACGCTAAACTAGGCTCTGTAGAAAAAAATGCTCTTAATAAAAGTTGTAGATCTTTTAATTTCCTATAAATTTAATTATACAATTTTGTCTTAAAATGCATAATAGGGCTAAAATCTTAAAAAATCGATTTGTTACACGATTTCGTGAGAAAAACCAGAAAATCGCTAATTACCGATAAACTAAGCGATAAACTTGAACTAGCATATCGAGTGCAAATAATTAAACACTCCACCTGCCTGTTATAGGAATAATTTAAACTTAGAATTAATTAATTAATTTACACGATTAATAATTACAATTATTGATTTAAAATAACATTAGCCTACTGTCAAATACAATTTATTAGAATACTTTCATTAAATCATTTACAAAACTTACGCTTTAAATTGTTCTGACCAGGTCTCAACTCGCCGGGGACCGGGTTCGATTCCCGGTCAGGTTTGGCATTTTTTCATCACTCATTTTCATATATAGGGGATTCAAAAAGAGCGCCGGTTTTGATATATCAAATTAAGAGATTTATTTTATTGAAAAACTGAAAATAAATACATCAACAAGTTCATCTTACCTTCCGATTTCATGTATGAAAAATGATATCATGCATGTGTCTTCCTCTACTGCGCTGGCACGCATCAACTCTGTCCATGAAATTGGATATTACTACACGACAAGTTTCGACTTCCATTTGCCCGATAACCCGTCGAATTTCCTCCTTCAAGTCATTGATGTTTCGGGGTTTATTGGCATACACCAATGACTTCAGATGACCCCAAAGATGAAAGTCACAAGGCGTCAAGTCACACGACCTTGGTGGCCATTGATGGTCGGAATTATGAGAAATGATGCGATCCTGGAACCGTTCACGGAGTAACAACATTGTTTCTCGTGCAGCAACTGAATTTTATACGGGTGATATTGGAGATCGTACCGAAGAATTCTCCGTAAAGAAGAACATCGAAAACCCAATTGTTGAGAACGGCGACGTATTGATTTTGCTGGGCTAACAGCCACACTGTCACTAACCAACGCAACGTTCTGCTCAGTTCGGCCAGAACGACGACGTCCAGAACTTTTAAGGTCGACTGTTGAACCCGTCTCAAAAAACTTTTTCATGAGCCTGCGAACTGTTGATTCATTCGGTGCTTCATTACGTCCCAGAGTACCGCGAAGTCGCCTGACAGTAGCCGCATAACTCTCTCCACTCTGGTAAAATGTTTTGACGATTAACACTCGTTGTGCAATAGTAAACTTCTCCATGGTTAGACAAAGACTGCGAGAGTACTACACTGCGAACAAGAGAAACTACAACTGAATCGTCAATCGGAATGTTCTCCGAAATAGAAATGAGGTCTAACAATGTTGCCAACCGATAAACAAAAATTTACCAGCCGTTTAAAAACCGGCGCTCTTTTTGAATCACCCGTTATCATCATTCTACAGTTGAGCCGTTCTTAGTTTGCTCCTACTGTCAACAAACAAAAGCCACCTACTACAGGATACACGCTAGAGTCTACGACTTTACGGATATCGTATTCCTATTAAGTTAACTATGTTTTAAATTATAAGTACTTAAAGTACTAAAAACATGAGTCATGATATGATGTAGGCCTAACAATTTCATTTAGAAAAATACTTTTAAAAGTATTTTGTTGTTACTTTTTAAACAGCGTGTACACATTTTGATATAATGCGCATGCTCAGTGACGTCATTATTTGTTTACATTAGGAGCAAACTAAGAGCAGCTGGACTATAACTCTTGTTCTCAAATACTTCAGTCATATAATTGGCTGACCATGTGATAAGACAGGAAACTTTTTTGTAGCCCTTGAACTAGGATATCGAGTGCCAATAATTAAACACTCCACCTGCCTATTATAGGAATACTTTAAACTTAGAATTAATTAATTAATTTACACGATTAATAATTACAATTATTGATTTAAAATAACATTAACCTACTGACAAATAAAATTTATTAGAATACTTTAATTAAATCATTTACAAAACTTACGCTTTAAATTGTTTTGACCAGGTCTCAACTCGCCGGGGACCGGGTTCGATTCCCGGTCAGGTTTGGCATTTTTTCATCACTCATTTTCATATATCATCATTCTAGACCATCTGCATTAGCAGAAACTGCAAAACAGCAGACGTAAAAACAAAAACAAAAATAAACAAAAAAAATAGGATTGCGGGCCGCATTGGCGCAGTTGGTAACGTGCTCGCCTCTCATCATACGGTCCTGGGTTCGAATCCCACTCAGGCACGACATATTTTCATACTTTTTTTTTAAATTCCTAATTTGTGTACGTTGCAATCTGTTCAATTGAGAACAATAAGCAACCCCATGACCCAATGAGATGAGGATGATATGTATGACGCGTAAATGAGGTGTATTCTTGTACAGACCCAGGCCGACCATTCCTGAGAGAGTATGGTTAATTAAACCCCAACCATCAAAGTACACCGGTAACCACAGTCTAGTATTCAAATCCGTATAAAAGTTTACTACCGACCTTTACTAGGATTTGAACCAGGAACTTTCGTCTCCGAAAATCAGCTGTTAAACTGCTGATTTTGGCGACGACTTTACCTCTAGACCAACCCGGTGGGTTGATTTTCATACGTTACAAAAAATTATTTCATCCTCTATTGTACAATAGTAGTTACACCCCAACGTCGTCGCTAATGACCGTTGTAGTTGATGTGAAGTTAAATAAAGGAATTCAAAAAAAATAGGATTTGAACCACGGAACTTTTGTCTCCGTACATCAGCTGTGAAACAGCTGACTCGGACGACAACTTTACCACAAGACCAACCCGGCGGTTTACTGTACATTTCTTAAATAAAAGTCCATTGTAATTTTAATTACAATGGACTAAAATATTGTTGTATAAAAATAGAAGAATTTCAGCAGACATGACGCTTTTTCTATCTTGTTCGCCATAAAAAACGTAGTAAATGAGGCGATAGTTAATGAGTAAAACAACTCAACATTTTTTTATCATGTTTGTCTTAATAGGAATTTTAAACATTTTTCTTAAAAAACATTGTGGATACATAATATATTTGTGAAGTAGGTTTTATTGTGTACAATATTTCATAAAATTGTATTTTGTATCCGTTAAAAAGAAATTTTAACATCAAATAAAATGATTACAAAGTTTGTTTTTGTAAAGAAAAAGACAGTTGTATGTATGTAACCAAGTTATTTATAATATAATAAAATAATTCTGCTGAATAAATTTCTAATGAATATAAATAAATAATACTTTTTTTATTAACATATGAAAGTAATACGTATTTACTGTATTCTGTGTGTACTGTATATTCCAATTGGTTGGTATATTATCATTTAATTTATAAAAAGTTAGAGGTGGGGCGTTAATACAGCTTGTAAAAGTCATTTTGGCGTCATGTGTGATAACTGATAACAATGATTTTAGCATCATCATTCGGGTTCTGCTTCACAGCAGGTCTCTACACTTAGTCCATCTCTCCCTATCCCGCGCCAACCTCTTCTCCTCTTCGTACCCTCTTTCTTGTTTCATATCATTAAGCACTACCCATAACGGACATGTGGAGTGTCAAATTATTTACACTCACTCTATTCGTTGCAGGGCTGAAATAAGTAATTCTGTTTCTTATCACATGGTCAGCCATTTAAATGACTGAATCATTTAAGATCAGAAGAGGTAGAGGTGTAAAAGACACTAATCAGAGTTATCTCCTCTGAAATTAATGAATTTCATTATACAGCCAGACCCTGTGGTGAATAAAGTGAAGTTGTCATTTTCAGAGTGGAAAATATGTGCTTTTCAGAGGGCCCGGCGTGCTGATAAGCGTACTTTTCCACTCAGTGAGGAAGGCAATGGTAAACCATCTTACTCCTCGTTTTACGTAGTAAAACCTCTACAGGTTCAAACGAGCCTTTTGGCTGATGACCTAAACAACATCATTAAACAACTTGTACCTTTTGCACCTTCTGGCCTTCCTTCCATTAACTGGTCCCTCAAGCATGTCTGAAATCGGACACTCCTTTCCAACCAGAGACCCAGCTATAGATACTCAAGTCACGAGATTGCCTTTTGCGTATGTATGGGCTACAAAAAAGGGAAATGATATATTTGCAGTGCTGCCAACTTTAGTAAAAATTTCTGAAAGCTTGAATTCCAAGAAAAAATCAGGTGTGAAACACTTGCGACTTTCTCTCGCCAATGTAAATAATAAAATATATAACCTACAATCTTAGTAAACAATGTAAAATAAAGAACATAACTTAATTTTAATCATGAGTGAATGATACAAAATGAAAATAAACTTCTGTTTGAATTAAAAATATGGGAAATCACTAATGGACGCTAATCTAAGCTCTGTAAAAGAAAATGCTTACTATAAAAGTTGTTGATTTTTTTATTTATTTAACGTCGCATCAACTGCAACGGTCATTAGCGACGACGTTTGGGTGTAACTGTGAGGATGAAATGATTTTTTGTAATATATGAAATATGCACCGCCTGAGTGCGATTCTAACCCACGACCGCATGATGAGAGACGAGCACGTTACCAACTACGCCAATGCGGTCGGCAGTTGATTTTTTATTTCCTATAATTTTTATTGTACACACTATGTCGTAAAATGTATACTAAGATCGCAATTTTAAAAAATTCAATTTTTACCGATTTTGATGGGCAATATGTACAAAATCACTAATTGATGCTAAATGAAGCATTGTAGAAAAAAATTGAATCCAAATTTCTTAGTTTTTTAATGTTCTAAAACTTTAATTATATACTAAACTTTTACCCTGGAATGCATTTTGAAGCCGCAATCGTTAAAAAAAATCAATTTTTACTATAAGAATACAGCCCCCAAGTATTTCTGCGGACATGACGCTTATCCTATCTTGTAGAGCATAAAACATGTTGTAAATGAGGAGATTTATTTAAAAAAATCGTAGTAGCCTTTTTTGAGAAAATCAGAAAAATTTGAAAAATCGCACGAATAAACTACTACTTCCGGTTGACCGATTTTGTTAAAAATGTTCGTGTCAGGTCCGCTAGTGATACCTAACTTAAGTTTCACGTTTCAACTTCCCATGTTATTCCGTTCTTTTATATTTTCTTCAAACACACACAGACCAATCGCTAAAAACATGTTTTTTGAGTTAAGGTGGCCTGAAAACGTGTATTTCCAGTGCAAACTCGATTTCAAAAAATCGATTTGAAAACAATATTTTTTTCGCATATTATTATATTCATATAGAGCAAGAGAAAAGAGTAAAATGAATGATTTTTTTAAAATTTCTAATGTGTGTACGTTGTAATCTGTTCAATTCAGAACAATAAGCAACCCCATGACCCAATGAGATGAGGATGATATGTATGACTTGTAAATGAAGTGTATTCTTGTACATGCCCAGGCCGACAATTACTGAGAGAGTATGGTTAATTGAACCCCAACCATCAAAGTACACCGGTAACCACTGTCTAGTATTCAAATCCCTATAAAATTAACTACCTTTACTAGAATTTCAACCAGGAACCTTCGTCTCCGAAAATCAGCTGTTAAACAGCTGATTTTGGCGACGACTTTACCTCTAGACCAACCCGGTGGATTGCTACCACTTATCCTATTCCTAATTTGTGTACGTTGCAATCTGTTCAATTTAGAACAATAAGCAACTCCATGACCCAATGAGATGAGGATGATGTGTATGACGTGTAAATGAGGTGTAGTCTTGTACAGACCCAGGCCGACCATTCCTGAGAGAGTATGGTTAATTGAACCCCAACCATCAAAGTACACCGGTAACCACTGTCTAGAATTCAAATCCGTATAAAAGTAACTACCTTTACTAGGATTTGAACCAGGAACCATCGTCTCCAAAAATCAGCTGTTAAACAGCTGATTTTGGCGACGACTTTACCTCTAGCTACCACTTAAGAGATTTTTTCGTGTTAACTTTCTCTGTTAATGAATAAAAGCGTTTTAAAAGATAAATTAATAATGGGAAAGAAAAAAATGATTTTTCCAGTAACGCACGGAAAATAGAAATCAAATTAATTATTAATTAAATATTAATGTATTAGGTAATCACTCTTGTGAATTTAATGCAACAATAACAAATGTTTGTATTGCTTGCTAGACCAACCAAGCGGGTCAAAAAGAATGTTAGTACGTAGAGTCTGTCTACACTAAGATTACTCCGATGTAGGCAACCAGCAATACAAGTGCGCATGTGCATTAATTAAAAATCTGGTGTGAAACACTCACACAACTTTCTCTTGCCAATGCAAATAATTAACAATAAACCTAACATTAGTATTAAAACATTAGAAATGAACAAAAACTAACCTCAAAAACATAACCTTATTTTAATCATGAGTGAATGACGCAAAATGACAATCGAACTCAGTTTGGCTTAAAAATACGGAAAATCACGCTTTCACGCTAAACTAGGCTCTGTAGAGAAAAATGCTCTAAACAAAAGTTGTAGATCTTTTAATTTTCTATAAATTTAATTATATACACTTTTGTCGTAAAATGCATACTAAGACCGAAATGTTAAAAAAATCGATTTTTCTCACGTTTTCGTGAGAAAAAAAATAGAAAATCGCAAATTACCGCTAAACTAAGCGTTATACAAAAAAAATGTTTGAAACAGAAGTTGTAGGTTTTTAAATTCTCTACAACTTTTATTATATAAGTTTTTGCGCTAAAATTTATATTAAAGCCGTAATCTTAAAAAAACAACGTTTTTACGTGAAAACAGCCTCACCGAGAATTTCAGCAAACATGGCGCCTACCCTATCTTGTAAAGAATAAAAAATTGAGTAAAATAGGCGATTTTAAAAAAAATCGTAGGACCAGTTTTTGAGAAAATCGCAAAAAAGTGAAAAATTATACGAATAAACTACTACTTCCGGTTGACCGATTTTGATGAAAATGTTCGTGTCGCGTCCGGTAGTGGTATGTAACTTAAGTTTCAAGTTTCAAGTTCGTACGATGTTCCGTTCTTGAGATATTCTGTTCACACACACACACACACACAGACCAATCGCTAAAAACATGTTTTTTGGGTTCAGGGGGTCTGAAAACGTAAGATCCGGTGAAAACTCGATTTCGAAAAATCGACATGAAAACAATACTTTCCTTCCTATATATTCATATAGGCAAGAGAAAGTAAAAATACCCACAGCATGATCAAAAACAAAATTCCATACAACACTGATTTGCTCTAACCTCAATATAATAAAAACACGTTCAATTCATTTGTTAGAAAATGTTTTATAAATCCAACATTAGTTTACCATTAATAACTAAAACTTTTAGTATTGTTACACTTACATTATTATTTTTCGTTACGTTATTTACTATTATTACATTATTATTTATGATTAGTAGGTTTTTTTATAGACTCAGTTTTATTTTTGGTCACAAGTAATTTAAGACTAAAGCGCTTGAATTATAACAGGAAAGTAAACTATTCCAGTGATTCGTTGTTTATCATCTCAGATTATTTATTTTTACTTTCTCTTGTCTATATGAATATATAGGAAGGTAAGTATTGTTTTCATGTCGATTTTTAGAAATCGATTTTTCACCGGATCTATACGTTTTCAGACTCCCTGAACCCAAAAAACATGTTTTTAGCGATTGGTTTGTCTGTGTGTCTGTGTGTGTGTGTGTGTCTGTGTGTGAACAGAATATCTCAAGAACGGAACATCGTACGAACTTAAAACTTGAAACTTAAGTTACATACCACTACCGGACGCGATACGAACATTTTTATCAAAATCGGTCAACCGGAAGTAGTAGTTTATTCGTATAATTTTTCAGTTTTTTGCGATTTTCTCAAAAACTGGTCCTACGATTTTTTTTTAAATTGCCTATTTTACTTAATTTTTTATTCTCTACAAGATAGGGTAGGCGCCATGTTTGCTGAAATTCTCGGTGAGGCTGTTTTCACGTAAAATCGTTGTTTTTTTAAGATTACGGCTTTAATATAAATTTTAGCGCAAAAACTTATATAATAAAAGTTGTAGAGAATTTAAAAAACCTACAACTTCTGTTTCAAACATTTTTTTGTATAACGCTTAGTTTAGCGGTAATTTGCGATTTTCTATTTTTTTTCTCACGAAAACGTGGAAAAATCGATTTTTTTAACATTTCGGTCTTAGTATGCATTTTACGACAAAAGTGTATATAATTAAATTTATAGAAAATTAAAAGATCTACAACTTTTGTTTATAGCATTTTTCTCTACAGAGCCTAGTTTAGCGTGAAAGCGTGATTTTCCGTATTTTTAAGCCAAACTGAGTTCGATTGTCATTTTGCGTCATTCACTCATGATTAAAATAAGGTTATGTTTTTGAGGTTAGTTTTTGTTCATTTCTAATGTTTTAATACTAATGTTAGGTTTATTGTTAATTATTTGCATTGGCAAGAGAAAGTTGTGTGAGTGTTTCACACCAGATTTTATATCATTAAAATACTTAATGTCTGTGACTAATTTAATACAACTGTTTGCACTTGCCCGTGTTTAACTCATTTTTAGATTCATTAGTTATCTTTTGGAATTTTATCAGTTCGTTTCGATTTTCTTCGTAGACTGAAGTAGAAAAGTTTTGTAAGGTGTGTTTTGTTAACATGCGTGATAGTGAATGTGTTTAGTTTTTGAAACATAAAAGCGGTAAACATTAAAAAGTAGAAAAAAATTATTTTGCAAATGTAATGGTTAAAATAATTAATTAAGGAGTCTTTATGAAACTACAATTTACGAGCAATCTGAACGGTATAATTGAAAAGGCTTTAAGGATAATTTTAATTTTAGCTGGATGTGGATATTTTTATGATGGAACGTAGTGCAAGATAATTGATTGTCCGGGGAGAGGTAGATACTAGCCAACTAGTGTAAAACTTTCGTTTACAACCTGTAGGAGGCGCTTGCCTCGCGCGGAGTACTCTTACAGTAGATGGACTGTAGAAGTTACTTAGGACATGTTTCTTGCGGTTATGAGTGTACTTGGTATGAGAGGGGGTGGTGAGGGGATACAGCAACAGTACACTGTCTTCTTAAGTGCCAGTAATATTTTGTACCAGTTTTAATAATTCTGTTTGTTGTTGTTTCGTTTAATGGCGATGTAGGTAAAACAAGAATGCGGTAATCGTATACTTTACAAGAGATACAAAAACCACTACGGTGCATATTCTTTTCATGTTTTTTGTTGGAAAACTTCCAATTTCCTTACTCGTTTCTTACATTATCCTTATGATCTTTAACTAAAGACTAAAAATAAATGAAATACTTACTTGTTTCATAAATAATATGCATCGCATCGGTGAAAAATAACTACAAGGACAAAATAAACGTTCACTAAATTACTTGGATGTATTTTTAACTTCATTTTTTTATTGTAATTTGGTTGAACTAAATGGTTTTTAAATAGTTACTTCCGTTTCTGATTATTTTTATGTTATTATAATAAAAATATATATTTTAACAATGTGTTATACTTTTACAGTCAGTTTATTTTAATGTAATTATAATCTTTAAGCAAAGATGATAAAATCTTTAGTAATGTTGTTCTTAGAATAAAAATCTGGTGTGAAACACTCACACAACTTTCTCTTGCCAATGCAAATAATGACTAATATAACCTAATATTAGTAATAAATAAAAAACTAAACTCAGAAAACATAACCTTACTTTAATCATGAGTGAAAGACGCAAAATAAAAATCGACCTCAGTTTGGCTTAAAAATACGGAAAATCGCTTTTTCACGCTAAACTAGGATCTGTACAAAAAAATACTTTAAATAAAAGTTGTAGATCTTTTAATTTCCTATAAATTTATTATATACACTTTTCTTATATTATATTATGATATAATTATTATATACTGCTTTCTGCCCATAACAGACAGGTGGAGTGTCAAATTATTTACACTCGATCTGTTAGTTGCAGGGCTAAAATAAATAGTTCTGTTTCTTATCACATGGTCAGCCAATCAAATGACTGAATCATTTAAGAACAGAAGAGGTAGAGGTGTAAAAGACACTAATCAGAGTTATCTTATCTGAAAGTAATGAATTTCATTATACAGCCAGACCCTGTGGTGAATGAAGTGAAGGTGTCATTTGCAGAGTGAAAAATATGTGCTTTTCAGAGGGCTCGGCATGCTGATAAGCGTACTTTTCCACTCAGTGAGGAAGGCAATGGTAAACCATCTTACTCCTCGTTTTACTTAGTAAAACCTCTAGAGGTTCAAACCAGCCTTTTTGCTGATGATCTAAACAACAACATACTGCTTTATTATTTGTATCGAAGTTCGGTATTTTTCGGGAAGATTCTTTTTGATTCATTATAAAAGAGACCCCCGAGCGCGGTCAGTGAGTTAGTATTCGTTTGATCTTTGACGAGTGGCTATCGGGCGTTGTGCAGGGCGCGTTCCGAGCATTGTGTTGGTCAACGATTGTCATACTGTCTTTGTTTGTGTGTGTATTGTGAAAAGTTATTGTGTATCTGTATTAAATTCAGTTTTTGTGTATTCAGTTTCATTTTGTATGTGTGTTCTATAAAATTGATTGTAAGTAGTGCTAAGTAAATTATTAAGTTATTTATTGTATTACTTCATTATAATTAGTTTATTATGTATTTTGTAAATCTTTTAGTGTAATAAATATTTGTAAATTGTAAACTTTAGTGTATTAATTATTTAATAACCTAGATCCCGAAACGGACCTTAGCGATAAGTGCTTTGATAAGTACTTTAATACAGCAATGATTTAACCTTTTTCTCAAAAAATATTTATTATAAATTGACAAAAGTTAACCTAAATAGTATTTCTGGTTAATTTCCGGTTTTTTAATTTATGAATTGTAATTTCATGTATTTACTACAACAGTTTTTGATAATTTTCAATGTCAAATTTAATATTTTAGTGTAAAGATTACAGAAAATTTTAAGGTTAGATTTACATTTAAGATAAATTGACAGTAAATTTATTGTTTTTTACCTAAAATTATTGGTAATAATTTTTTATAATGTAAAAAATTTCAGTTTTTTTTTAAACTTAGTTAATATATTATTTTATTTTAAGATTTATGTTGTTATCTGTAATTTTTTAATAGGCTAGTTGTTGAATAGATAGGAATCAATATTTCAGTGAACGAGTCAAGAAGAAGTTATCCATCTTGTTATTGTAGGTGAAGGCTGATTTGTGTAGTTGCAATTGACGACGACAATATGTTTATCACAAGGTCGGTCGCTGTTTTGATGTGCTAATTTCTTTTCTATAAGAAATAGTTGTTCCTCATGTGTTATTCAAGTAAATAATTCTGTATAGTGCCCACCATGAAAGAACTCCGTTTTATTTGAACAGCTCTATTTCAAAAACGACCAAACAGAAAATTTAAACGCTTCAGCAAATTAACACTTTCGATTCTACCATTTTTTTACGACTATACACTACAGACTAAAGAATAATAGCGTGCAAAAAAAAAAAGAAATCGTTCTAACACTAAAAATATTCAAAATAGTTTTTGTTAGTTTATTTAAAGTCTTATCAACAGCTTGGTCATTAGCAACTACTGTGGGTTTTCGGTGGTTTTAACATGTTAAAATTTTCAGACCTTAGCCGGGAATCGAACCGGAGACCTTTCGCTTTGTAGGTTAGCGTGCAAAAAAATAAATCGTTCTAACACTAAAAATATTCAAAATAGTTTTTGTTAGTTTCTTTATAGACGTATCGACAGCTTGGTCATTATTTTTATTTATTTTATTTTTATTTTTTATTTTTATTTATTTTTTTTTATTTTTTTTATTTAGTTAAACATAATACAATTATTGCTATACTAACCTATTTACAATATTTTTAACTAAATATACTATACGCAAAAACTCTTCTTCACGAAGAGTTCTGTCCGCGCATAGGAGTAAACAAAAAAATTATTTAGACAAATTTATATATAATACTAATAACTAATATAAAAAATACTATTATAAAATCTAAAAAGGGTACAAGAAATACAATAAACATTTATTGTCAAAAGCATTAAAATAAATGATAAATACCATTAAATTTATATTAAAAAAATAATAATAAAATTTTTAAACATTACCTTAGATTAGCTCATTAGATCATTAGCAACTACTGTGGGTTTTGGTACCTTAACAGTGGTTTAACGTTAAAATTTCCAGACCCTAGCCGGGAATCGAACCCGGGACCTTTCGCTTTGTAGGTTAGCGTGCTACACACTACGCCACGGAGGCGGTTTCAAAATACATCATTCCATTATATGTTGTTTAAACGTTTTTTTGTATATGTTCGGTTATCCAAACGTTGGCACTTTATGCATAACTTCAGGGATCCGGTAAAACGGATGTTATCACTAGGTGAAATATATCTACGTCCTATTTTCCAGATTTTGCCCATAACAGACAGGTGGAGTGTCAAATTATTTACACTCAATCTGTTAGTTGCAGGGCTAAAATAAATAGTTATGTTTCTTATCACATGGTCAGCCAATTAAATGACTAAATCATTTAAGAACAGAAGAGGTAGAGGTGTAAAAGACACTAATCAGAGTTATCTTCTCTGAAAGTAATGAATTTCATTATACAGCCAGACCCTGTGGTGAATGAAGTGAAAGTGTCATTTGCAGAGTGAAAAATACATGCTTTTCAGAGGGCCTGGTATGCTGATAAGTGTACTTTTCCACTCAGTGAGGAAGGCAATGGTAAACCACCTCTTTCCTCGATTTACTTAGTAAAATCTCTTCAGGTTCAAACCAGCGTTTTGGCTGATGGCCTAAACAACAACACATTTCCGGACGTTGGTACTAAAAGAGTTAATATAAAAATATTTGTTTTCGCAAGGAATTTAGTGAATTTTGCCGTATTTTTTTTATTGTGTAAGGTCGATGGCCGATGCATATAGTAGTTAGTAATTTAAGTTTAATTTCAGTGCAGAAGTTCTTTTCCCACTATGCAGATACAACCTGTTTAGCTTGAGCAAGCTTTTATTGGAACTATAAACCGGATTGTTTTTATATTTATGTTAAGTGCATTAAACACAACTACACTGTCCAAATAAGAAGATATTTTTTTTAATTTTACTTGAACCTAATTCTAATTATAAAAAGAACTTTAATTTGTGAATTTTAATTATTCAACTTTTTGTGTAATCTTTTTACTGCTAATTGTAATGCAATAATATTCCTCGAATACACTTTTTTATTACTTTCTATCTAAAGTACAGCCTATAACTCAATTAAAACGATTTTCTTTTTTAACAAGGTGCAATTCTTTCGCAATCACTTCTTAAATGTAAGTATAAATTTTTTGAAAAAATTTCGGGTGAAATAGCTACACATGACTTTACCTTGACAATGTAGATAATTAACAGTATAATCTGCGTTAATTCATGAGTGAATGACGCAAAATTAAAGTCAACCTCTTTCGACTTAAAAAAACGAAAATTTAGTAATTGTGTCTAAATTAGGCTATCTCGTACGAAAATATTATAAATTTAGCGATTTTAAATAAACAACTTGACCCACCGGGTTGGTCTAGAGGTAAAGTCGTCGCCAAAATCAGCTGTTTAACAGCTGATTTTCGGAGACGAAGGTTCCTGGTTCAAATCATAGTAAAGTTAGTTACTTTTATACGGATTTGAATGCTAGACAGTGGATACCGGTGTACTTTGATGGTTGGGGTTTAATTAACCATACCTCTCAGGAATGGTCGACCTGAGTATGTACAAGACTACACCTCATTTACGCGTCATGCACATCATCCTCATCTCATTGGGTCATGGAGTTGCTTATTGTACTGAATTGAACAGATTGCAACGTACAAAAATTAGAAATAAAAAAATAAAAAAAAAATTTTTTAAAATAAACAACAAAAAAGACAAGAAATTGTATTTATGTTTTTAAAATATAAATTTTCGAGTTTTCCTGTTTATTGTCAAACAACCCGTATTGTGCACCTACCAAATATTATACTTGCAAGATTTGCAAAGTGTGTACCACTAACATACTGTAGTGTAAACAGTGTAGATTTACCCTTTAGTCACGTTTATTGGAGAGGATGGTTTTGTTTGACGTACCTAACATTCGTTCAAGGTCGAATTGGTACTTAAAGACTTGAAACAAAGAGGCGTCTACCGGCTGCCCGTTCTTATTCTACACTTACATCTCCTAAAATAATCTAACTATGCTAATTTTGCACTCCCACTAAGACTATAATTCTTTCGTAGTTTTTCCTCAATCGTAATTGTATAAATAATTATATCTTTTATTTCTGTATATTTATGTATGCATTTGAAAGAGGGGAGGGGAAAATTGTGTGCTTTCATGCGGGCGTGTGTGTCTGTGTGTGTGTATGTTCGTGGGTGCGTGCGCACGCACGAGAGAGAGAATGAGAGGGGGTAGATGATACAATCTTGAAAAATGTATAATCAGGTTTCAACTGATCTTCATGTTACATTACGAGTTTAAAGCCAAAAAATTCTGTATGGAAGGATGTCCATCATCTAACTGTATAGACGAGGTGTGGCTATTAAATAACGAGACTGACGTCGTAAAAGTTTTATTTTTATTTTATACATAATCACTTATTATCACCTTCAATATTCACTCCTCTATCCCTACAACGCCTCATGCGAATTTCCCATTGTTGGAAACAGTGCTCATGATTAAAAATAGGTTAAGTTTTTCATTTTACATTGTGTACTCATGATTAAACATAGATTATATGGGTCATTATTTACATAGGCAAGATAAAGTCGCGTGATTGTTTCACAGCAAACGTTTTTGTTGTAATAATTAAAACTATACAACCCCTCATCGCGTGTCTACATGGATAAAGATGTGATAGAGTGCACGCCACGAAAGAAGTCCGCTGTGAAGACTAGTTGACAATTTAACAGAAACTCAAACATTTCATAGAATTTTCTGTTTACACCACAAGTTCATTCTGTTTTATTTGTGATTATAAATACAAGTGTCTACTAAACTTAGCACTTTTTTTAAAATGGCCGCTATATTAAAATGGAACATTTGATTTTACTTTTAAATATTCACATTATACGAGGCGTGGCTATTAAATAACGAAACTGACGTCATAAAAAATTTAATTTTAATTTTATACATAATCACTTATTTTCACCTTCAATATACACTCCTTCTCTATCCCTACAACGCCTCATGCGAATTTCCCATTTTTGGAAACAGTGCTGGAAGTCATCTTCTGTCAGCTCCTTCAGGACACGTACCGCTTTCTCTTTTACAGTTTCCACAGACTCAAATCTTGTCCCTTTTTAATGCAGATTTCACCTTAGGGAACAGGTAGAAGTCACATAGTGCAAGATTTGGTGAATAAGGTGGATGTTCTAACACTGAGATGCTGTACTCGGCTAGGAACCTCTTGACAGATAACGCGGAATGAGCTGGCGCATTGTCTTGGTAGAGAACCCATGATTTGTCCTTCCACATTCGTGGAAGGGGTATTTTTCCTTACTCTTTGACGTAGTTCAGAAAGTACCTCAAGGTAGTAATAGTATTGATTAATTGTTTGACCTTCAGGAACCTAGTGAAGGTACACAATCCCATGGATATAAAGAAAAAACCAATCATCATTGCTTTAAATTTTTACTTGCTCATTCGAGCTTTTTTGGCTCTCGGTGAAGTTCGGCTCTTCCAGTGCATGGATTGGCGCTTCGTTTCCGGATCATAAGTAAAAAACCACGTTTCATCACATGTTATTATCTTCTACTTGTTCCCTAAGGTGAAATCTGCATTAAAAGGGACAAGATTTGAGACTGTGGAAGCTGTAAAACAGAAAGCGGCACGTGTCCTGAAGGAGCTGACAGAAGATGACTTCCAGCACTGTTTCCAACAATGGAAAATTCGCATGCAGCGTTGTAGGGATAGAGAAGGAGTGTATATGAAGGTGACAATAATTGATTATGTATAAAATTAAAATTAAATTTCTTACAACGTCAGTCTCGATATTTAATAGCCACACCTTGTACAAACAGAAAACTGACAAAACTATAGCTATTCAATCAAATTTGTACGAAATTAAAAAGCCCACAACATTTGTTATAAACATTTTACTCTACAGAGCCTAGTTCAGAGGCAATTGCTGATTACGGAAAGTATAAGTACATTAATTTTAGGCTAATACACTTTCCCTTAACAGGCAGTTGGAGCGTTAAACTATTTGCAATTGATCTGTTACTTCCAGGGCTAATCACATGGTCAGCCAATTATATGACTGAATCATTTAACTACAGAAGTAGTAGAGGTGTAAAAGACACTCTTCTTCTTCATGTAGCATCTCCATTACGAAGGTGTGCTAGCATCATGGCAATCCTGACCTTGGAAACTGTAGCTCTAAATAGTCGATGGATGACAAATTAAACCACTCTCGCAGGTTCCGTAGCCAGGAGGTTCTTCTTCTTCCAACCGATCGTTTGCCCCATAATCTTTCCCTGGATGACAAGATGAAGGATTTCATATTTTGGACCTCTCAAGACATGGCCGAGGTACACCAGCTTTCTCTTCTTGATTTCGATCATCACTTCCATTCCCTTCTGCATCCTCCTTAGGACTTCCATGTTTGTGACTCTCTCTGTTCAAGATATTTTGTGCATCCTTCTGTAAACCCACATCTCAAAGGCCTCAAGTCTTCGTTCACATTGCCTATTGGTAGTCCAGGCCTCTGCACCACAGTACAGCACCGGAAAGATGTAACACCTCAGCACACGAATTCTCAAGTCCAGACTCAGATTGTGGTTGCACAGCATCCTCTTCATTTTCACAAATGCGGCCCGGGCTCTCTCTATGCGGATTTTGATCTCAGTAGAGTAATCAAGGTTACTGTTCACCGTCATACCAAGATAGCTGTACTTCATAACTCTTTCCAACTGCTCTCCCTCCACATACAGGTGTTCGTCATGTGGGACCACATTCTTGGTGATGACCATGCACTTTGTCTTCCTTGTGTTGAGGGTGAGACCAAAATTTTGGCTGGCTTCAACAACCTTATTCAGGAGTTCCTGGAGATCCTGCATTGTTTCAGCCAGCAAGACTGTATCATCTGCATAACGTAAGTTGTTGAGACGTATGCCATTCACCCGAACTCCTCCAACCTCCGTGTCAAGGGCTTGTCTGAAAATTTCTTCAGAATAAATGTTGAAGAGAAGTGGAGAGAGCACACAGCCCTGCCTAACACCCCGTTTGATGTCCACTGGGTTAGTAAAGGCATCCTGCACGCGAACAGTTGCTGTCTGGTTGAAGTACAGGTTGACAATTATTCGGATATCTCTAGAGTCAATATTTTTACGTTTCAACACTTCTATCAGTTGGTTGTGCCTGACTTTATCAAATGCTTTATTATAATCAATAAAACATGCATATATGTCCTGGTTAACATCCATACAACGCTGCATGAGGACATTGTAAGCAAACAGCGCATCTCGCGTACTGAATCCATTTCTGAAACCAAACTGTGTGTCTGAGATATCTTCTTCCAGCTTTAAAAATGTTCTCGATGTATAATTTTCAAAAAGATCTTCAGTGTGTGACTCATCAAGCTGATTGTTCTGTACTCATCACATTTTTTCGCATTCTGCTTAAAAGACACTAGTCACAGTTATTTCCACTGAAAGTAATGAACTTCATCATCATACAGCTAGCCTGTAGTGAATTTGTCATTTACAGGGAGGAAGGTACAACAGTATTCAGATGAACTAATGTCCCCTAGCTGTGGGAGTGAGAGAATGCATAACGCTCTCACTCGCACAAGCCATACGCACCGTTCCAATAACATTGTCTTTAATTTTACTCATTGTTGTGAGCAAGCGTTTATGCATGCAGTAAACTAACAAGCAAGGTAACGACTGGTAGTATGTTCTCAGATTTGGATTATAACGGTAAAGACCTTAGAGCGCATGTGTAGTTATGCCACATATCTCCCTCTCACTCACTCGGCTATGGGACATTAGTTCGTCTGATACCTATAAATTCTTTTCAGAGGGCCTGGCTTGCTGATAAGCATACTTTTACACTCGTTGAGGAATTTTTTTTTTTTTTTTTTTTTTTTTTTTTTTTTTTGGTTTAACGTCCGACTGTTTTGCAAATTGCTGCTAATGCAGACGGTGAAGGATGAAATGAATTTTTGTAACGTATGAAAAAATGCCATGCCCGAGTGGGATTCGAACCCAAGACCGCGTGATGAGAGGCGAGCACGTTACCAACATCGCCAACGCGGCCGGCAACCTAACTAAATAAGATTATAAAATAATGAAGAATGAAAATCCCTTTAATGAAACGACATGTCTTATGGCCGGTGCCAATTTTTAAAAAGGCTTACCTTTGACCTAATTCCGAATTTAATTTCTTTTGACTTCCGGTTTCGGACCACTTCCGGTCAAAATAGGAACTTGAAATCCAATGATTTCTGTGTCTACTGTTTAAAAAGAATCAAATAGCACTATTTTTGTTTCCAAATTCCAACTTTAATTTTTTGACTTCCGGTCGAAACTGGAACTTCAAACCCAATCCGGACCCACTAACCTTTTGTGTAGATTGTGTTGTTTAGGTCATCAGCCCCTTTAGGCTGGTTTGAACCTGTAGAGGTTTTACTAAGTAAAATGAGGAGTGAGGTGGTTTACCATTGCCTTCCTCACTGAGTTGAATACTATGCTTATCAGCATGCCGGGCCCTCTGAAAAGCACATTTTCCACTCTGCAAATGACACCTTCACTTTATTCACCTCAGGGTCTGGTTGTATCATGAAATTCATTACTTTCAGAGGAGATATCTCTGATTAGTATCTTTTACACCTCTAACCTCTTCTGTTCTTAAATGATTCAGTCATTTAATTGGCTGACCATGTGATAAGAAACAGAACTATTTATTTTAGCCCTGCAACGAACAGATTAAATGTAAATAATTTGCCACTCCACCTGTCTGCTATGGGCGTAGATTGTGTAGATTACTAATCCAAAAACCGTTTGTTGCTACCCCTTGTAGTTTCTGATATTTGGGTGCAACAGACGGTCTAAAGAAAATGATAGATGAAAATTTTAAAAACTGCCTCCAATAATAAGTAGATCGTAAGGTTTGCAAATGGCTCGTGTCTGAATGTGGTCGCACGGGAATCGTGCCGTTGCCGGGTATCCACTACGTAACGTGCGAAGTGAGAAGGAGAGGAAATCGCATCGCACCGTGTGCGAAGGCTCTAAGTCAGTGGTGTCAAACTCAATTTTTCAGAGGGCCATAATATATTAAATTTAGAATGTGTAGGCGGGCCAGATTCAAATAACAAAAAATGTACTGAATTATTACAATATGTTATTTATTTAATTGTATAGTATATAATATACGGTTGTTAAAAATCATATCAAAGTTATAAAAGATGGTAATTATTTTGAGCTCGAGGATCCAGATACCTGACTTCTCTTGTTTTTGACAAGCTCATTGATGTCAGGTAGAGATGGCGTTACTGTCTATCTCTCTCGCTTGTCCTAGGCACGCGCTGCCCTTAAAATTACTTATAAATGTAGTGTGCGCATTTTAAAACTTCCGTAGAGGAATCGAGTGAAGTCTTAAAGCTCTAAAAAAACATGATTCTTCTTTCTGTGACACATTGCGATCGCGGGCCGTATTGATACAGCCCGGGGGCCGGATGCGGCCCGCGGTCCGTATCTTTGACATGACTGCTCTAAGTGTTTTAAAAGTTATCGCATAATTTTCCTCGTTTACAAAGGAAATAAACATGTTTATAAATTATTATTACTTGACTATTATTTTTACATTTTAAGTGTGACACATGACAATTAGTACTTATACCAGAGTATTAGTCACTAATTTTATGCGACAAGTTTACTCTTATGCAAGCTATACAAGTATACCTTGGACAATTCGAATCGGCATAAGCCGCTTCGGTGTTTATCTACTCCACTCTTCGCCCCTCGCCATGCAACGATGGTACACCAACAAAAGTATACAATCGCTACTGTATTGTGCGACTCACGCAGGATCACTACGCTTTGTTTCACTGTTGTTCGTCTTCTTCTTCTTTATCTGCCCCTTCTGCCTCTCAGCGTTGGGGTGTGCCATTGCCTCGATCCATCCCCTCCAGACACCTCGGTCCATCATCATATTTCTCATCTGCTGCCAGTCCTTTCCTCGAGCCTCCCCCAACCACTCCATGTAAATCCAGTATTACAGCATTTCCGTTTATTATTCCGAGTATCCAGTCCTGTTCCGAGGCTTTGTGTTGTGCTTTGAATCCGTTTTTAACCAACGTGTGGGGGATTAGCCCAACACGCTGGGTTGGAGTACTTCTTAGTCTGGCTCCTACCCTTTGACCTGTCCGGCTTGGGTGGCCCTACCAGTAGTTACACTACCGCCGGCATAGCTCGCAGGGTCATAGGAACACGCTAGCCCCTCCACCAACGACAAGGTCTTGTACTCCCCAGGAGGGGTCACTGTTGTTCGTAATAATAATTAATCTGTCCGACATAATGATGTGACTAATATTTTGTTTTTATATATGATTTTCTGTTCATTATAATTTATTCAGACCAATTTGTTTAATAAGTTGCGTGCGTCTGCAGAGTATAGTTTAGTGAGGTTTTGCAGTTTAGTTTTTGTAATTTATAATTTAAATTTTTACTGGGACAAATTAAATGTATTTGTCACCGGATGGCAACATAAAGTGACAAACCTTATAATTTTGGTGGCCCTGAAAAGGGCCGTTTAAGTGGTGGTCCTCTTGATGGAAAGCGTCGGTCGTAGTCGTCGTGGCGGTCGAGGAGCTGGGCGACGCGGCGTGTCGTCATCCAGCGGAGACATCATCTTCTTCCGCGGCAGTAGTGCGTCGATTGCTGCTTCGTCGGGTCCGGTGGGCGTAAGGCTCGGTTGAGGGACCGCTGTGGGCATCGCACGGGTCAGCGGGCGATGACGGTCCGGTCGACGGCTTACGGTGACGGGTCGGCGAGCGGAGCATTATCTTCTTTCTTGCGGGCTCGTCGATTAGTCTTCGCTGGAGTCCGGCAGCCGTATGCCGTGGTGGACGTCTCGTCGTTGCTGTAGAGTGGCGTGGAATCGAATCTCTCTGTGTCTGGATTGGAATTGAATCGCCCGGCTCAGTGCAGCGCTCTTTATATAGTCGCCGAGAACGCTGTGGTAGAGAGCGGCTTGTGGCTTGGCCTTGATGACAAAGGCGTTTGTCGGTGTGGAGCTAAAAGGTTTGTCGGTGCGCCACCATAGGGCCCACCGCGCCGACAAAGGCCGAAAGAAGTATTGAAGGCTGGCAACACAGTAAATTATTAATTAGAAGGGTGGCGGTGATACATATTTTAAAATGAAATAATTATTTGTAAGTTTGTCCATTGTAATAAAGTTGTAGGCATTTGCGTACGTTAAAATTTGTAGACCTTATTGAAAGAATAGGTTATGGATATACTTAATGCGGAACTGTGTGTACACGTAGAGCAAGAGCTGTGCCAGTTCTAATTGTCCACAGTATACAAGTTAATACGTATAGGTGTATTAAAATATATTATCTTCAAAATAATAATCTTATTTTTTTGTTTTGCAAAATTCTCAGAAATTGTTATTAATAGCTGTTTTCAAATTGTGTTATATGGGTGTTAAAATTTGTTTGAAACTGATCATAATTTTTACATCTTGCAAACTGTTTTATTACATTATTTTTTTCAATATTAATATTCTGTAAGTAGCCTACTATTTATTTTTATTTGGATTTCTGTGGTACTGTACTAGTATTAACTATTTTACTTAGCACAAAAATCTGGTGTGAAACACTCACACGACATTCTTATGCCAATGCAAATAATTAACAATATAACGTAACATTCGTCATAAAAACATTAAAAATAAACAGAAACCTAACCTCAAAAAACATAACCTTATTTTAATCATGAGTGAAAGACGTAAAATGAAAATCAACCGCAGTTTAGCTTAAAAATTCGGAAAATCACTCTTTCACGCTAACTAGGCTCTGTAGAGAAAAATGCTCTAAATAAAAGTTGTAGATCTTTTAAATTCCTATTAATTTCATTATTTTTTTGTCGTAAAATTCATGATAAGGCTGAAATCTTAAAAAATCGATTTTTAAACACGATTTTGTAAGAAAAAAACAGAAAATCGCTAATTGCCGATAAACTAAGCATTATACAAAAAACTGTTTCAAATAAAAGTTGTAGGATTTTAAATTTTCTACATTTTCTGTTATATAAATTTTTGCGCTAAAATGCACATTAAGGTCGCAATCTTTAAAAAAAAACAATTTTTTTTACGTGAAAACAGCCTCACCAAGAATTTCAGTAAACATGGCGCCTACCCCATCTTGTAGAGGATAAAAAATTTAGTAAACCAGGCGATTTTTAAAAAAATCGTAGGACCATTTTTTGAGAAAATCGCAAAAAGTGAAAAATTATACGAATAAACTACTACTTCCGGTCGACCGATTTTGATGAAAATTTTTGTGTCGTGTCCGGTAGTGGTATGTAACTTAAGTTTCAAGTTTCAAGTTCGTACGATGTTCCGTTCTTGAGATATTCTGTTCACACACACACAGACCAATCGCTAAAAACATATTTTTTGTTGGGTTCAGGGGTCTGAAAACGTAGATCCGGTGAAAACTCGATTTCTTAAAATCGACATGAAAACAATACTTTCCTTCCTATAACTTATACTCATATAGGCAAGAGAAAGTAAAATTAGTCTCAAGTCTTAAACAATTTAAATAAAATTACGTTTACTGGAAAATTGTTAAATTGAATATTGTTTGTCTTTGTCAACTCGGCTCATGGCTGCTCCGTCACTGTTTTGCTGCTTTGTCGGACTGCCGAGTTAGTGAGGTTCTTCTGTAAATTGTTTACTGATGATTAAACAGCGGTTATAACAGAGGTTAAACATTGGCGCGACTTTATCTTGCCAGTGTAAATAACGAACTATATTATAGTTTGTTATTATAGTGCTATATTATAGTTCGTTATTTACGCTGGCAAGATAAAGTCGCGTGAGTGTTTCACAAAACTGTGATTACGACTACAGTGCGGTTTCGTGCATCTTTTAATGAGCTTTAAATAGAATTTAGCTGGGTTATTTAAGTAAATAAGCCTACCGATGTATGAAACCAGATACCTACACACCAACACACACACACACACACATGCACTGGATAGGTGGCATAATATACGAGTATATAGATTTACACGACTAATAAATACCACAATGTCATTTCTAGTGAGGGAAAAAATAAATTTGAATTTCAAATTAGCTACCATGTTCATGTTAAATATTCAACAGCATTCTATTATTTGTGTACTAGGTATTAATGTATCCTTCTTATTTTTATGTTTTGTGTATTTGCGCTACTTATTGCTATTTATCCGCACACGGCGCTAACGTATTTACTGTAATCAGTGGAGAGACATTACATCTTCTTCCTAAAGTCCCTTTCTTATAGCCGGCCATTTACACAGATAACGGGTGTTTCAAAAAGGACGCACTTCGAAGTTTAAGGGTTAATATTTTTGCATAGGGAGTATTTTCCCCCCAAATAACAGTTGGCACTACCGTACTCATTGTTGATCCATTGTGTATTACTGACATGTACTAGTGCTATCCCAGTATTCATTTGTGTCTGTAGTGTCTGTATAAGTTCAAACTTGGTTTTTCAAAGGATGAACGTGTTTTTATTATTGAAAGTTATTGCGCATATAAATCTTACGAACGAGTGAAAGACGAGTTCCGGTTAAAATTTCCCAATTCTGAAGTACCTAATAACACCACAATATCGCGTCTGATTAATAAATTTCGTGAGACTGGCGGTGTACAGGATCTGAAAAGCACAGGTCGACCATCAGTGTTAACAGAACAAGTTTTGGACGATGTGAAACAACGTTTGACTACCTCACCTGGCAAATCACTTAGAAAGTTATCTTCACAGGCTGGATTAGGTATCACTATCTTCCGCTTTAATGGGTACAAAAAAATTAAATCTGCATCCTTACCGCATCGGTGTCGTTCATGAACTGAAAGAAGTTGACCATGGGAAACGTATACAGTATTGTCGTTGGATACGTTATTTTGTTAATGACAACGGTGCTGAAGTATTGGATCGTGTTTATTTCAGTTACGAAGCATGGTTCCACTTGGATGGTTACATCAACAGCCAAAACTGCCAAATATGGAGCGCTTATAATCCTCACACATTTCGTGAACGTCCACTACACGCACGTAAAATTGGTGTTTGGTGTGCGATCTCCCGGCGTCGTATTTTTGGGCCTTTATTTTTGACACTTCTGTAGATGGTGTGGTGTACCGCAACTTAATTGAACAATTTATAGCGTTGTTAGAATTACACGATCGAGATTGTTGGTTTCAGCAGGATAACTCAACGTGCCAAACTTCTACTGAAACGCTGAATATGTTACGAGAATTTTTTGGCTATCGTGTGTTACAACTGCGCATTTGCAGTTATCCTGCATTTGCAGGATAACTGCAAATGCAGGATCCTGCGCATTTGGTAACTGCGCATTTGCAATGCGCAGTTACCAACTGCGCATTGGCGCAGTTGGTAACGTGCTCGCCTCTCATCATGCGGTCTTGGGTTCGAATCCCATTCAGGCACGGCATCTTTTCATACGTTACAAAATAATCATTTCATCCTTCACCGTCTGCATTAGCAGTAATTGCAGAACAGTCGGACGTTAAACCAAAAAAAAAAAATATCGTGTGATATCAAAAGGATTGTGGCCACCAAGATCCCCAGATCTTACTCCTGCGGATTTTTTTCTTTGGACGAATTTAAAGAGTAAGGTTTTTAAAAACAATCCTCATACAACTGAAGAATTGAAGGCTAATATTGAAAGTGAGATTACAAACATTAATGAGCAAACACTACAAAAAGTGGCTGCAAATGTTATGAAACGTGTCCGAAGTCATTTTGAACATTTTTATTGTGAAGTTTTAAAGGTAATCTGAATGTTATAAAGGTAATAGTTTCATACCGTATAATTTGTAATTACTTAATGTAATAAATTAGCGTTCTCAAACTTCGAAGTGCGTCCTTTTTGAAACAGCCGTTATTATTACTGATGACTCCCATTCATTATAATAATTAATTGTAGATATAGTTTGCATATTTATTAATACACATTAATTGGTTGTTTACTTCGCGCGTGTTCTTTTCAATAAATAATGAATCTTTTGGAATTGGTTCCTATTATTTCTACTAAGGAAAAAGCTATACGTTTCCTTAAATATAAAGGAATATAACATAATCCGCGCATTCGTTTAAATGGACAGGATATGATACTGAACACCACTGGCCAGGATAATTATTTACATTGGTAAGAAAAAGTCGAGCGTTTCACACCTTTTTTTTGGTAAAAATGACATATTTATAATGAAAGGAAGTATTTTATGAGGAGTATTAATAACACTATTAAGTAAACTATTAAGTAAAAGGAATTCAAGTACTTGGGGACCTACATATCATCAGACGGTTCAACTAGGAAGGATGTTAAAAATAGGATTGTGCAAGGGAGAATAGCAATCCGGAAATTGAACCCGATTTTATGGTCTGCAAAAATGCACATGAATACAAAAGTCCAGTTGTACCACACTATTGTGGAGCCAATAACAACTTATGGGGCAGAGTGCTGGCAAATAACATCAAAAATAGACAGCCAGCTTAAAGCAATTGAAATGGACTTTCTGCGCCGTTCATGTAGAGTGTCCAGGTTGGACCATATCCGGAATGACGACATCAGGAAAAGAGCTCATGTAGAAGATACCATTGTGGATAGGATAGAGAGACGACAACTGATATGGTATGGTCATGTGCAGAGAATGGGTGATGAGAGGTGGCCAAAAAGAATGTTGTCTTATGTCCCAACCAACAGAAGGAAGAAAGGTAGACCAAGGAAAACGTGGAAAAAGGGAATACAGGAAGCCATGAGGGAGAGAGGGATGGATGAGGGTGATTGGGAGGATAGAAGAGAATGGAGATTGAAGTGCGGGAAGCGGCGCCGGCCGTAGGAACCCCGGAAAAACAAAAAAAAAAAAAAAAAAGTAAACGCATTGTCAACAGATAGTAAAACGTGACATTGTCGGTGGATGAGCTCAAATTACAACAAATTTACTTTCATACAACTTAACTAATTAACCGAAGCTATTTAAAAACGATATCGTTTACCAGTAAAACAATAGCACGTTGACAAATAACTCATTTTGTAATATATAAACTATTTCACTTATTAACTGTTAATCGTTATGTATAAAAAGGAAATTATGCTGACTAAATAAACATTATTTATTTAAACTAAAGTATGTTTCAATTATTTTTAATTGCATTGCAATTAATTATCAAACGACAAATCATTATTTAATTAACTTAAAAAAATTAAAACATTAGTATTACATTTCAATGAGCACTAAATCAGTTGGTACAACTATGCACGCTTAATGTTACCATTTTTTAACAGTTTATTGTTTTCTTTTTTTTGTAATACGAGTAATTAAAAATTGTTTAGAGAATTCTATAATACAGTGTATACAAGGTGTGCTAAACATTTTACTTAAATTTTTTTTTATTCCTAATTTGTGTACGTTACAAGCTGTTCAATTGAGAACAATAAGGAACCCCATGACGCAATGAGATGAGGATGATGTGTATGACGTGTAAATGAGGTGTAGTCTTGTACAGACCCAGGCCGACCATTCCTGAGAGAGTGTGGTTAATTAAACCCGAACATCAAAGTACACCGGTAACCACTGTCTAGCATTCAAATCCGTATAAAAGTAACTACCTTTACTAGCATTTGAACCAGGAACCTTCGTCTCCGAAAATCAGCTGTTAAACAGCTGATTTTGGCGACGACTGTACCTCTAGACCAACCCGGTGGGTTTCTATAATATAGTAATAGTTTGTTTCCTATAACACACACGCACATACACATTAGCGCGCGTGAACACTCTCGCCTCCTCTCTCTCTCTCTAACGCGCACACACACACACGACCTATTCAGGTGAAATAAGGAAAGATCCTTTCCCCTATTTTCTGGATAATATTTAAATTTATTTCTCTCTCACAAAATAAGAATAATTTCCGTTATAATTATTTTCAGTTACGAATAAAAGTTATTAAACCTTAGCAGGTATGATTTCCGGTAATTTTTGTAAAGTAAAGGATGAAGAAGGGAAGAATATAGAGAATGAGTGAAGCGGGGATGAAATTTTCATTATATACAGGGTGTTCCATATGTCGGTACCCAATATTTACGGAAATCAGACGGAAGGTCAATGAAATAAGAAACCTATAGACCAGTGTTTCCCAAACTTTTTTTTCTCGCAGCACACTACAAAAGAAACGGCCAATAGCCGCGGCACACCTATTACTTTATGCCATTGATTAAACTTAAGTACTTGATATAAACGTACTTATATCATACTTATACATACTTACTTATAGTCATCGGCTAAGCATTATTTTGTTGGACCGTTTAAATTTAATTTAATTTATTTTCCTTGAGTTCCGCGACTCACTTGGCCGGCCTCGCGGCACACCAGTGTGCCGCGGCACACAGTTTGGGAACCTCTGCTATAGATAAAAAAACAAATTTATTATATGAAATATACGAGGCGTATTTTTAAAGTAAGTACCGTTTGAAAATAAAAAAAAATAAAAGGAAATTTGCAAAAACTAATTTTATTTTCGGAATCTACATACTTTTATCTATTTTTCTACATAGTTTCCAAGTTTTTGTAAACACTTATCATATCGCACAACTAAATTTTGGAAACCTTCTTCATAAAAACTTGCCGCCTGCTGTGATAACCAAGAATTCACGGCCGTTTTCAATTCGTCGTCATCGTCATAACGGCTGCCGCCCAAGTGATGTTTCAGATGACGGAAGAGATGAAAGTCGCTCGGCGCAAGGTCAGGGCTGTAGGGTGGGTGGTCCAAAACTTCCCAGCCAAAAGAGTCCAATGCAGCTCGGGTCTGAGCGGCAGTGTGAGGCCGCTCGAGAGAGTTCAAAAGACTCGACAGTTCCTTGAATTTTCTGACACGTTATGACGAAAACGGTGACGATATGCTGAGTCGGATCGTAACTGGAGACGAAACGTGGATTTCGCATTTCACTCCCGAATCGAAACAACAAAGCATGGATTGGAGACACACGCACTCTCCCGTAAAGGCCAAATCACAGCAGGCGGCAAGTTTTTATGAAGAATGTTTTCAAAATTTAGTTGTGCGATATGATAAGTGTTTACAAAAACTTGGAAACTATGTAGAAAAATAGATAAAAGTATGTAGATTCCGAAAATAAAATTAGTTTTTGCAAATTTCCTTTTATTTTTTTTTTATTTTCAAACGGTACTTACTTTAAAAATACGCCTCGTACATATTACCTTGTGTCACCGCCACCCCTTCTACTGTGTTGCCGGCCTTCAATACTTCTTCCGGCCTTTGACCGCATAGCGACAAAGCTTTCTTTATTAATAACAGAAGAGGTAGAGGTGTAAAATTTTCATCGAATATTTCACAGGTTTCTTTAAAATATCTTGTTGTTGTTGTTTAGGTCATCAGCCGAAAGGCTGGTTTGAACCTCTAGAGGTTTTACTAAATAAAACAAGGAGTGAGGTGGTTTACTATTGCCTTCCTCACTGAGTGAAAAAATACGCTTATCAGCATGCCTGGCCCTCTATAAAGCACATATTTTCCACTCTGCAAATGACACTTTCACTTCTTTCACCATAGGGTCTGGCTGTATAATGAAATTCATTACTTTCAGAGGAAACAACTCTAATTATTGTCATAGTACACCTCTACCTCTTCTGTTCTTAAATGATTCAGTCATTTAATTGACCGACCATGTGATAAGAAACACAACTATTTATTTTAGACCTGCAACGAACAGATTGAGAGTAAATAAATTGGCACTCCACCTGTCTGTTATGGGCATATAAAATATCTTATAAATTTAAAATATTCCGCTTAAATCACATTCTTTTGGAGTGAACAAGGTGTAATATATTAATTACTTCTAAATACTGCCGATAGTAGTGCTGTTGTATTGTGACACCTGACAGTTCTGAATAACAGTCTATAGCGTTCAGTTTTAATTTGGTTGCTCTATAAAGACTTTACTGTAATCTCATAATATTGTTCTGTTGCAGTTTTTCAAGAAAAGAAGAAATTATTTTAATGAACTTCAAAAATTATAACCTGAGACTGTGATCATCAAATACTTATTGAAAATGCCGGGTGTTGGAAGTAAGTACTTTATTATTATTATTATTATTATTATTATTATTATTATTATTATTGTAATTTGCGAATACTCTTTTGAAATGGAAGACGCTAAGCAAATGCTTCGTTTTGTTTTTCATTTTTTGTTTTTCTTATCTTGCCAATACAGTTTCATTCTTATGCTGTGTTGCTTTTTTCGTTCCTCATCTCATTTTGGCCTGTATGGCTTCGGTTCCTTTGGCTCTAGTTTAACTTCTTATTTGTTGATTTTGCTTGTAAAGCTATCTCTGTCGAAAATTTCCTCCGTTTCAATATTCACCTTCTGTAGATCACCCTTGGTTTGGGTTACCCAGTTTGTTGTTGATTGCCACTTAGTAATTTGATCAAGAATCTGTCTTGTTAATTTGTGTGTCGGTAATCTCTGTATGTGTCCGTAGAATTTCGCTCTTCTCTTTCTCATATCAATTTCGATATTAGAGAATCTGTCGTTTCTATCTTCTGTAACCTGTATCCGTCTTTGGTCTGTCTTGGTTCTAAAATTTTCCTGATTATCTTTCTATTTTTTTATTGTTATTATTATTATTAGCGAATTCTCCCAATAATGGAAGACGTTAAGCAAATAGCTCAATTAACTTTTCTTTGGGTTCTTCCTGTTCTTCCAATAGACATTCATTCCTTCTGAGAAAGCTTGTTTACGTTCTTCTGACCATTTTGGCCTGACTTGTTTTTGCTGTGGTTGCTCAGGTGAAACTTCCCACTTATTCACTTTGTCTCGAAACGTATCTCTTTCTACGATATCGGTTGAACTTGTGGTTGCACGTTCGAAGTCCTTACAAATTTTTGAAGCCATGGTATTGAGGTTTTAAGTGCGGTTATTTAGTCTACAATGTTCTTAGTCAATCGATCTTGTGATAATCTAGCTACTAAGATGACCAAAGAATTTCGTTTCCTAAAGTCAATTTCGATGTTTGAATACTTCTCCGTTGTTTTGATTGATTGTAGCGTGTAACCATCTTCAGTAGTAAGCCTAGCCCCTAAGATTTTCCTTATTATTATTATTATTATTATTATTATTATTATTATTATTATTATTATTATTATTATTATTATTATTACAGTACAACCTTGTTTATCCGAATAAACTAGGATCAAAGGCAATCCGGAAAATCAAAAATTTGGATAAGCAAAACAAATTCTTAAATAATCAGATTTACCGCTTATTACAATAAAAAACTAAGTTTTATAACACAATTACATTCATAAAATTATTTAAAAAATATTAAAACAAACTTTTCATATCATTTCTTGAAAAAGAATTGGTCCACTGCCTGCTGTATCAAACACGAGTGGCGTTTGAAGAGGCATGGTCACGCAAACGATTTATCATAAATATTTGAGCTGGAGTGACTAGTAAAATTTCTTAATCTCGAGAAAATAATTTTATACCTTTTTACTTTCTCTTGCCTATATGAATATATAGGAAGGAAAGTATTGTTTTCATGTCGATTTTTCGAAATCGAGTTTTCACCGGATCTACTCGTTTTCAGACCCCCTGAACCCAAAAAACATGTTTTTAGCGATTGGTCTGTGTGTCTGTGTGTGTGTGTCTGTGTGTGTGTGTGTGTGAACAGAATATCTCAAGAACGGAACATCGTACGAACTTGAAACTTGAAACTTAAGTTACATACCACTACCGGACGCGACACGAACATTTTCATCAAAATCGGTCAACCGGAAGTAGTAGTTTATTCGTATAATTTTTCAGTTTTTTGCGATTCTCTCAAAAACTGGTCCTACGATTTTTTTTAAAATCGCCTATTTTACTCAATTTTTTATTCTCTACAAGATAGGGTAGGCGCCATGTTTGCTGAAATTCTCGGTGAGGCTGTTTTCACGTAAAAACGTTGTTTTTTTAAGATTACGGCTTTAATATAAATTTTAGCGCAAAAACTTATATAATAAAAGTTGTAGAGAATTTAAAAACCTACAACTTTTATTTCAAACATTTTTTTGTATAACGCTTAGTTTAGCGGTAATTTGCGATTTTCTGTTTTTTTCCTCACGAAAACGTGAGAAAAATCTATTTTTTTAACATTTCGGTCTTAGTATGCATTTTACGACAAAAGTGTATATAATTAAATTTATAGAAAATTAAAAGATCTACAACTTTTATTTAAAGCATTTTTCTCTACAGAGCCTAGTTTAGAGAGAAAGAGTGATTTTCCGTATTTCTAAGCCAAACTGAGGTTGATTTTCATTTTGCGTCTTTCTTTCACTCATGATTAAAATTAGGTTATGTTTGTTGAGGTTAGTTTTTTGTTTATTTCTTATGTTTTATTACTAATGTTAGGTTTATTGTTAATTATTTGCACTGGCAAGAGAAAGTTGTGTGAGTGTTTCACACCAGATTTTTTTATTTTTTTTAATTCCTAAATATGTGTACGTTGCAATCTGTTCAATTGAGAACAATAAGCAACCCCATGACCCAATAAGATGAGGATGAAGTTTGTGGCATGTAAATGAGGTGTAGTCTTGTACAGACTCAGGCCGACGTTTCCTGAGAGTGTATGGTTAATTGAACCCCAACCATCAAAGTACACCGGTAACCACTGTCTAGCATTCAAATCCGTATAAAAGTAACTACCTCTACTAGGATTTGAACCAGAAACCTTCGTCTCCGAAAATCAGCTGATTTTGGCGACAAATTTACCTCTAGACCAACCCGGTGGGTTAAATTTTATACCTTAGTTTTTACTTTCTCTTGCCTATGTGAATATATAGGAAGGAAAGTAGGCTATATTGTTTTATGTCGATTTTTCTAAATCGAGTTTTCACCTGATCTATACGTTTTCAGACCCCCTGAACCCACACAAACATGTTTTTAGCGATTGGTCTGTTGTGTGTGTGTGTGTGTGTGTGTGTGTGTGTGTGTGTGCGTGCGTGTGCGCGCGCGCGCGTGTGTGAGTGTATGCGTGCGTGCGTGTGTGTATATGTGTGTGTGTGTGTGTGTGTGTGTGTGTGTGTGTGTGTGTGTGTGTGTGTGCGCGTGTGTGTGTGTGCGTGTGTGTGTGTGCAAAATATTTCCAGAACGGAACATCGTACGAACTTGAAACTTAAGTTACATACCACTACCGGACCCGACACGAACATTTTCATCGAAATCGGTCAACCGGAAGTAGTAGTTTATTCGTGTAATTTTTAACTTTTTGCGATTTTTTTCAAAAACGGGTCCTACAATTTTTTTAAAAATCGCCTGGTTTACTAAATTTTTTATGCTCTACAAGATAGGATAGGCGCAATGTTTGTTAAAATTCTTGGTGAGGCTGTTTTCACGTAAAATAATTATTGTTTTTTTAAGATTTTTTTAAATTCTTAAAATGTGTACGTTGCAATCTGTTCAATTCATAACAATAAGCAACCCAATGATCCAATGAGTTGAGAATGAAGTTTGTGGCATGTAAATGAGGTGTAGTCTTGTACAGACTCAGGCCGACGTTTCCTGAGAGTGTATGGTTAATTGAACCCCAACCATCAAAGTACACCAGTAACCACTGTCTAGCATTCAAATCCGTATAAAAGTAACTACCTTTACTAGGATTTGAACCAGGAACCTTCGTCTCCGAAAATCAGCTGTTAAACAGCTGATTTTGTTTTTACGACGGCGGCTTTTTTTATTTTTTTGCTTTTACGGCCTCATTGGACCACTTGAATTAAATTTAGAAATCCTTGTTGGTTTTGTTTTAGGATTCTTACGTTTTTCCCAATAATTCTTCATATTTTGGGATCTGATCTGTCTGATATTAGCTGTACAAATCATTGACAACGGAGCTCGAATATTTTCGACAAATCTTGTGTCTTTATCTTTAAGCAACTTAAACTGTTCAGATGTTTCTAAATGATCTTGTTCTGCAATTATAAGTTCTTGCATATCTTGCAAGAAACTTACACCTCACTCTTCGTTTTACTCGATAAATCCTCTAAACGTTGAAACAAGCCTTCCGGCTGATAACCTAAATAACTCATCTCTAATAATCTATGCTAATAATATAATAAAGAAGAAACGTCTGTCTGTTTGTTTGTATGAGGTAATCTCTGAAACTACTGAACTGATTTCAAAAAATCTTTCATTGTTGCATAGCTTAGAGCTTCCTGATCAATATAGGCTATTTTGCAACTTTAAGTAACTTTAATTAAGTGAATTAAGCAACTTAAACTGTGACGATGCCGCATGTTTTAGTTTATCGGGTGCATAGCACTTTTATTTTTTCTAAGTCCTATGGATGGTGTATTTTTTTGGACTAGAAGCACGATTCAACTTTTATGTTTCATAGAAAAACGTGAAGAATAAAATTCGATTCCAAAAACATTAAAAATTCGGAAATACTCAAACTTGTTATTTTTGTACTGATATATTATATATATATATATATATATAGATATATTTTATTGAGTGATGATGCCTACATAAGCTTTGGGCTTGTGCGTAGGTAATGATATGCGGTGATTTACAGATGAAAAAAATGCCAGACCTGACCGGGAATCGAACCCGGGACCCCGGCATAGTAGCTAGTTGCGCTGACCACTACACCACGGGCCGGCCGTGGTATTATAACATTATGTTATAATACCATTATAATACATTATAATATAAAACATATAATTATAACATGTAAACATTATAATAACATAATGTTCATTATAATAACATAATTATAACATTATGTTATAATACCATTATAATACATAATTAATTAATTCGTTGATCGACCGACTAAGGATCACGTTAAGCACTATGCATTTTGGTCTCTTCTTCTCAGGATGTCATTCCTCTTATCTGCCCAAAAAGCCTTCATTCGTTCGGAATGCTCCTTTCTTCTCTCATCCGTCCACCTCCCACCAGTACCCTCTCTTCTTGCAGATTGCACAGGCAGACTTATCCTTTTGTCATTTGTCTTCTGCCTAAATTTGTCTCTATCGTAAATGTCCTCTTCTTCAACTCGAAGTTTTTTTAGATCATCTTTAGTATTGATAAACCACTTCAAAGTAGTCTTAGCATTATCAAAGTTATTCAAAATTTTCTTTGTCAGTCTGTCATCGCTCATCCTCTTTATGTGCCCGTAAAATCGTGTTCTCCTTCTTCTGAACGTCTCTGACATCTTCTCTACATGTTCATACAATTTGGTGTTTGAAACGTTTTTATAGGTATTGTGTTCTTCATCATATCGTGGCCCATAGATCTTTCTCAGAATCCTTCTTTCTCTCTTCTCGACATCTTCTATAAGTCCTTTATTTTCTGAGGTCAATGTCTCCGATGCATATAAAGGCACAGGCTTTACTACTGTTTCGTAATGTCTTAACTTTGCAGTTCTTGAGAAACATTTTTTGTTGTAAATATTTTTAGTAGCTAAATATGCCAGATCCAATTTCTTAATCCTGGCTTTTAACGCCTCTTTGTCACTTCCATTCTTCATGATTATTTCGCCCAGATATTTGAACTTATCCACAATGTTAATCTTCCCATATTTTGTTTTCAATGCCTTATCCGTTATACCTTTTATTGTTGTCATCAGTTCTGTTTTTTCATACGAAATTTGTAGTCCTGCCTGTTCTGCAACTTCCTTCAGTAGGTCTAGTTGAGCCTTAGCTGTTTCTATATTATCTGTGAGCAAAGCTATATCGTCAGCAAACGCCAGACAGTCTATTTCAGTTCCTCTTCCAATTTTCAAAGGTCTATATAACTCCCTAGACTGTAACTCTTCTCTCCAATTTCTTATTATCTTCTCCACCACACAATTAAAAAGCAGAGGTGATAGGCCGTCTCCTTGTCTCACTCCTGTTTTAACTTCAAAGGGCTCTGAGAGATGTCCTAAAAATTTAATTTTAGATTTAGTTTCTGTCAAAGTTGCTTTGATCATGGCTCTAAGTTTTCTATCTACTCCAAATTCTTCTAAGATCTTAATTAAAACTTCTCTATCTATACTGTCATACGCTTTCCTGAAGTCTACGAACGTGGCAACATATTTCTTTGACCTAATGGCATAGTACTTTATAATTGTTTTAAGGTTCTGTATTTGTTCTACTGTTGATCTACCCTTTCTAAAACCTCCTTGATACTCTCCCAATTGATTTTCTACCTGATCCTCTAGTCTTTCTGAAATTGCAAGTGAAAGAATTTTATATGTCACAGGAAGCAGGGAAATTCCTCTATAATTGTTCACATTCTTTGTGTCACCCTTTTTGTGAAGAGGATGTATAAGAGCCATTTTCCAGTCTTCAGGCAGCTCCTCTTTTTCCCATATTTCCTCTACTTGTTGTTGTAGGTTTATCAAGGCTTCTTCAGGGGCATATTTCCAGAGCTCTGCAATTACTGAGTCTTCTCCTGGAGCTTTGTTATTTTTCAGTCGCTTAATGTGTCTTTCAATTTCATTTAAATCTGGTGGTAAAGATTCACTCCTCAGACTCTCTAGAGGTTCTGTTTTAAGGGGGTTTTGGGGTTTTTCACAGTTCAGTAAGTTTTTAAAGTATTCTGCGAGGATTTTACAATTTTCTTCGTTTGAGGTAGCCAGTGTTCCATCCAGCCTTTGGAATGCTAATGATGGCGGTTTATAACCAGCGATTTTCCTTTTAAATGTTTTGTAATAGTTTCGAGTTTCATTTCTTCTGAAATCTTCTTCTATTTGCAAGAGGAGAGACTTCTCATATTTCCTTTTTTCGCCTCTTAGAATTTTAGCTGTGTTAGATCTTTGTACTTTATATTCAGTCCAATCATCTTCCAACTTTGTGGAGTAGAATTTCTTCCATTTTGCCAGCCTAGCATTTAGAGTTTTATCACACATATTATAATACATTATAATATAAAACATATAATTATAACATGTAAACATTATAATAACATAATGTTATAATACCATTATATATGTTATTATAACATTATGTTATTTTGTTGTTTTCGTATGTTTGTTTTCATTCGACAGGTAGCGAATGAATGAGTCATATATTTCCAATTACTCTGAGTACCGCACCCACGTATTACTGTCTCTTTTCTCAGTTATATATCAACTGTCTCTTTCTTTTCCATCGGTATTCTTTTATGCATTCTATTCAATTCTATTAAATCGGAGGGACAAACATTTAAAACGGTGGGAATCGATTTGAGACCAGAGTGCTTCCTTCACTCATGGACAACTTTATGTCGGACTTTCTAGAGCTGCAAGTGCAGAAAAACAATTTATTTAGCTGCCACAGGGCAACAAAACCACAAATATTGTATATAGAGAGGTTTTAAAATAATTTAATGAGGCCTACATTAGCTGATGTGAAGCGAAGCGAGCGGGGGTTGCCAGTGGTGTAATATAAATCGGTATAACATTAAACAAATGATTAAATTTTTTTGACTATTAAAGAAACTTCTAGAAGCGACATTATTGCTAATATTTAGTAACTTTATTAACCTGTCATTTGCATTGAAGAACTATAATGATAACGAGATAATTTACTACATTAACTCTCTAAACATTAATTAACCTTTTGTATTGTAACCAATGGATTTAATTAAATTATGTATTACCAGTTAATTTATTACTTAGCTTCCACCCTTGCATAAAGTGTTTAATTCCGTTCATTAAATAAATCTAATGTTTTAAAAAGAAACGACTTTACCTCTAGACCAACGCGGTGGGTCAAACATTAAACATTACTTTAATTCTTTATTTTAAATAAGATTGCTTTTATACCACATTACAAACAACACACCATCTACTATCTTCGGACCCATTCATTATTTTGCGGAGGATCTTTCTCTCAATTGCTCTGCTTCTCTTGACCTCACTTCCCGATCATTCTAAACCACGCATTCGCGTCCAGACTCACAAGTTTTATCACAGTATTATGATGTCTAATCTTGACAGTGCTTTCTTCTTATAGGGACAACATGGAAGTGACATTAGGTAAAGCACTAAGTTAACGGTGAGCTCATTTTCCATATTTTTTGTGGTAAATACTGTAACAAAATTAGTGAATTAATGTTCTTTTTAGATATCCTGGCCACTTTGTTTTTACTTTCTCTTGCCTATATGAATATATAGGAAGGAAAGTATTGTTTTCATGTCGATTTTTTGAAATCGAGTTTTCACCGGATCTATACGTTTTCAGACCCCCTGAACCCAAAAAACATGTTTTTAGCGATTGGTCTGTGTGTGTGTGTGTGTGTGTGTGTGTGTGTGTGTGTGTGTGTGTGTCTGTGTGTGTGTGTGTGTGTGTGTGTGTGTGTGTGTGTGTGTGTGTGTGTGTGTGTGTGTGTGTGTGTGTGTGTGTCTGTGTGTCTGTGTGTGAACAGAATATCTCAAGAACGGAACATCGTACGAACTTGAAACTTGAAACTTAAGTTACATACCACTACCGGACGCGACACGAACATTTTCATCAAAATCGGTCAACCGGAAGTAGTAGTTTATTCGAATAATTTTTCAGTTTTTTGCGATTTTCTCAAAAACTGGTCCTACGATTTTTTTTAAAATCGCCTATTTTACTCAATTTTTTATTCTCTACAAGATAGGGTAGGCGCCATGTTTGCTGAAATTCTCGGTGAGGCTGTTTTCACGTAAAAACGTTGTTTTTTTAAGATTACGGCTTTAATATAAATTTTAGCGCAAAAACGTATATAATAAAAGTTGTAGAGAATTTAAAAACCTACAACTTCTGTTTCAAACATTTTTTTGTATAACGCTTAGTTTAGCGGTAATTTGCGATTTTCTGTTTTTTTTTCTCACGAAAACGTGAGAAAAATCGATTTTTTTAACATTTCGGTCTTAGTATGCATTTTACGACAAAAGTGTATATAATTAAATTTATAGAAAATTAAAAGATCTACAACTTTTGTTTAGAGCATTTTTCTCTACAGAGCCTAGTTTAGCGTGAAAGCGTGATTTTCCGTATTTTTAAGCCAAACTGAGTTCGATTGTCATTTTGCGTCATTCACTCATGATTAAAATAAGGTTATGTTTTTGAGGTTAGTTTTTGTTCATTTCTAATGTTTTAATACTAATGTTAGGTTTATTATTAATTATTTTCATTGGCAAGAGAAAGTTGTGTGTTTCACACCAGATTTTTAACCATATTTGGATATGTCAATTTCCACCGCCTCGATTATTGAAATGAACGTGAAAATAGGAATAGATGTATAGGTATAGGTATCAGATGAATTGATGTCCCATAGCCGAGCAAGTGAGAGGGAGATATGTGGCATAACTACACATGCGCTCAAAGGTCTTTACCGTAATAATCCAAATCTGAAAACATACTACAGTCGTTATCTTGCTTTTTAGTTTACTGCATGCATAAACGCTTGCTCACAAAAATGAGTAAATTTAAAGACAATGTTATTGGAACGACGGGTACGGCTTGTGTGAGTGAGAGCGTTATCCATTCTCTCACTCCCACAGCTAGTGGACATTAGTTCATCTGAATACAATGTATACAACATTTATGTGAAATGTTAAGATTAAAATTGTATTTTTTTCAACGTAAAGTATTATTATTATAATACTATTGGTAAAATTCAAATTCTTCTGAGTGCACCGGCTTTCGTCGACTTGTTGTTCGCTTCTTATTCACTGGTCTTTGGTTCTATTAACTTACCGGGGTACTTGAAGCTATCAATTTTCCCAATTTTTTCCGTTTTGTATTTATGTGATTCGGAATTGTTTTGATGTTCTCTAAATATTCAGTTTTCTCGCAAGAAAATCGTTGGTCCTGATTTTTCTGCTTTTTCTTTTATCACTTTGATTTCTTCTACTGGTGTTTCCGTGTTCCTAGAAACGATTGCTAGGTCGTCTGCAAAAGCAAGACAGTTTAACAGTATTGTATAGGCCAACTCATTCCAAATGAGATGTGAGTCGCGTATGCGCAGTAGCAAAGGAAGTAGTGGGGGGTTTCAGAGCCAGTGAGTTCCCAGTCACCAAAGAGTGAACATCCGTACAGTGGGTCAAAAAAGTAGTGTTTCGGTTTTGTAGTCCAGCCGGTTTCTTTAGAATAGTACCTTACATACTATAAGACGTGATTTTCTTTTATGCGTTATCGAAAACCAGTTTAATTAAAACAGTGTAATTGTGTATAGATCTACTATTTAAAATAGTGTTTCAGTGTTAGTTTTTTTTATCCGCGGCGGCGAGAAAAACTCATGTTCACTGTTAGTTTATTTAAAACAGTGTAATTGTGTGTTTATTTAAAATAGTGTTTTAGTGTATTTAAAATAACAGCATAATATTTTATTAACAGCACTATGAGCGTAATAGTACAAGAGAAAATTACGTCTATTTGTAACTACAAGTATAACAATAATGTGTGTGTCTGTATGTGATAAACAGCACACAGAACTTTGTAGGCAGGCTGTTCCGCACTGACAAGTGTGAAGAGCAATATACCCCTCTCTTTCTAAATATTTCTTTCTCACTCAGTTGTTCTGCGCAACTCGAAATTCATTTGGATCTTGCCGGCCTGTAATTGTCTAATCAATAATTAATTAATTAAAATTATTCTAATTTATAGATTTTTCTCTGTTGTAATTTGATTTTAACTAGTACGTTGAAATTAATTGAAATGCTATTTATGGGTACAGAATATTGTAAATACGGTTGTTTATTCGTAGAAAATAGAACAACACAAGCCTACGTCGGCCTACGTCGGTGTTTCTATGTATAGTCACTTGCGTCACGAGTTTGCCCGTGTTTGCATCGAGGGGTAAACGGGGTAAAATGGCAGTGCGCATGTGCGACTGCTTTAATTTTAGTACAACAAACGTAAAAATCTGGTGTGATACACTCACACAACTTTCTCTTGCCAATGCAAATAATTAATAATAAACCTAACATTATTAATAAAATATTAGAAATAAACAAAAACTAACCTCAAAAACATAACCTTATTTTAATCATGAGTGAATGACGCAAAATGACAATCGAACTCAGTTTGGCTTAAAAATACGGAAAATCACGCTTTCACGCTAAACTAGGCTCTGTAGAGAAAGATGCTCTAAACAAAAGTTGTAGATCTTTTAATTTTCTATAAATTTAATTATATACACTTTTGTCGTAAAATGCATACTAAGACCGAAATGTTAAAAAAATCGATTTTTCTCACGTTTTCGTGAGAAAAAAACAGAAAATCGCAAATTACCGCTAAACTAAGCGTTATACAAAAAAATGTTTGAAATAAAAGTTGTAGAATTTTACATTCTCTACAACTTTTATTATATAACGTTTTGCGCTAAAATGCATATTAAAGCCGCAATCTTAAAAAGAAAATGTTTTTACGTAAAAACAGCCTCAAGCAGAATTTCAGCAAACATGGCGCCTACCCTATATTGTAGAGCATAAAAAATGTAGTAAACCAGTTGATTTTTAAAAAAATCGTAGGACTAGTTTTTGAGAAAATCGCAAAAAAGTGAAAAATTATACGAATAAACTACTACTTCCGGTTGACCGATTTTGATGAAAATGTTCGTGTCGGGTCCGGTAGTGATATGTAACTTAAGTTTCAAGTTTCAAGTTCGTACGATGTTCCGTTCTTGAGATATTCTGTTCACACACAGACACACACACACAGACACACACACAGACCAATCGCTAAAAACATGTTTTTTGGGTTCAGGGGGTCTGAAAACGTATAGATCCGGTGAAAACTCGGTTTCTTAAAATCGACATGAAAACAATACTTTCCTTCCTGTATATTCATATAGGCAAGAGAAAGTAAAAACTTATACTATACCCAGATCATAGCCTATACAGTATATCGCGGAACCTTTTGTAGGTTAACGGTACGAATATACGAGGGGGTACCCAAAAGAAACCGGAATTATTTTTTAAAACTATTTATTTTTAATTTTTTTACAAAAGAACCTTATCCCCTTCAAAATACTCTCCATTACAACTAATACATTTGTCCCACCGGTGCTTCCACTGTTCAAAACATTTTTTGTACTCCTCTTCAGTGATGGCTGCCAGCTCATCCGTCGTTTTTTTCTTGACATCATCAACGTTGTTAAATCGGAGACCTTTCATGCCCCTTTTCATGCGTGGGAAAAGAAAAAACCACACGGAGCCAGATCGGGTGAGTACGGTGCGTGTGGTAGCAAAACCATGCCGTTTTTCGCCAAAAACTGGGTAACCGAGATTGCCGTGTGTGCAGGCGCGTTGTCGTGGTGGAAAAACCAGTCCCCTGTCTGCCACAAATTAGGTCTTTTACGACGAATGCTGTTTCGTAGTCTTCTTAACACTTAAAGATAAAAAGTCAATGGTCTGTCGTCGGTCTGTTCGTACAATTTCTTTCACTTTCACAATATTTTCGTCTGTTCGGGAAGTCGACGGTCGTCCAGAACGAGGTTTGTTCTCAATCGACATGTCGCCATTTTTAAAGCGCAAAAACCACTCGTACACTTGGGTTTTTCCAATAGCGTCGTCTTTGTAAGCTGTGTTCAACATTACAACTGTTTCCGCGGCGTTTTTACCGAGCAAGAAGCAAAATTTCACAGCCGCACGTTGTTCATTAAAACTTGCCATCATGAAAAACGACACGAGCACAAAACAGCACTAGCGAGAACAATCACTGCACGAGAACAGAACAAGCTAGATCAACGAACAAAATGGCATTGAACTGGCAATGAGTAGCGCTACAAGCAGCCTAGTGGCGGGAATTTGTACTGCACAAGCTCCGCCCACAGCAGAGCTATTCCGGATACTTTTGGGTACCCCCTCGTAACTGTTAATGTAAACAGAAATAATAGTTTCTCAAAAATGTGGGCAAACTATTCACAGTGCTGAACGAAGTCTAATACGCAGTGTAATAAAATGCTGTAAAGTTGAAACTAAACAAAAATGCCTTTCATTGCCTCTAAACAAAAGCCATGAGCGAGTGGGTATCTACTGTGATGTTTCTCTTCCCTCAATTCGCAAAATAAAGAAGGAAATTAAAGACATGAAGAAGCTATTCTTCAACAGTTTTGTTGACACCTGGTAATAAAAGGAAACGATTCGGTAGATACTAGTGAGACTGAAAGTGAAGACACCGGTGACAGCGATAGTAAACAAGGCGATTCTTTCGTAGAAAATTAATTGTTCCAATGGAAAAAGGTAGAGCTGGTAATTACAGTAAATTAATCATTTCTAGTCATGTAATTAAGCTATAGTCAGTATTACAGGTCAGATTTATTTCTTATAAGGTTTATGAAGATAATTTTCTCGGATTAAAACACAGCTTACAAAATGTGTGTAGAAACTGCACGGTAGTGAAATGTACGAGTAGTGTCTCACTGTTGAGGTTTGCAGCACTGTCACATTTACACTTCCCTTCCTCACAACCCATCCATACGCAAAAGGCAATCTCGTAACTGCAGTATCTATATCAGATTAGTGTGCCACATTATTTAATATCATGTTCTCTGTCTTAATACTACACGCAACAAAAAGTATGATAAGGTTAATAGAAAATGTGCACGTTGTAATTTTAATTTTAATTAGCAATTACATTAGCTCTCAGCTTTGGAAAATTACTCGATTAACTTGATAACGTACAAAAAACTGGCTGTCCTGTTTTCAGGTTTTTTAACCTGTAATTTCTTTTAATAATTCTTTAGTTTTACAGTAGTATATGTATTTATTGCTGTGAATATTTATAAAAGTTTTGATTTATCAATTTCTATAATGATGTAATTACTTACGCTTGATTTTTCTTCAGTTTTCCGAGTTTCTAGTATTTTCAAATGAAGTTTAAATGTTAAATTTTTCTACAACTGAATCTTGGAGATTTTAAAAAGGGATTTGTAGGGATTGAATAAAATGCTGAGAAGTTGAATTTAGACAAAAATGCCTTTCAATGCCTCTTAACAAAAGCTATGAGCTAACTACAGTGATGTTTCTCTTTCCACAATTTGAAAAATAAAGCAGGAAAATAAAGACGTGAAGAAGCTATTCTTCAACAGTTTTTTTGACACCTGGTAAAAAATGGAAGCGGTTAGGTAGCCTAGTAAGACTGGTAGTGAAGACGCCAGTGACAGTGATCGTAAAGAAGGCGATTCATTCGTAGAAAATTTGTTGTAATGGAATAAGGTAGCTGGTAATTACAGTAAATCAGACATTTCTAGTCGTGTAATTAAGCTGTAGGCAGTATTACAGATCAGATTTAATTCTTTTAAGGTTTATGAAGAAAATTTCCTCGGATTAAACCACAGCTTAAAATGTATGTAGAAACTTCATAGTAGTGAAATGTACGAGTAGTGTCTCACTGTTGAGGTTTGCAGCACTGTCACATTTACACTTCCCTTCCTCACAGCCCATCCATATGGAAAAGGCAATCTCATGACTTCAGTAATATAACATGAAATTTATGACTCTCAGAGGTTGTATTTGTGTTGAGTGTCGCTTACACGTGGACCTGTTCTGTCGTTAAATGCTTCGTTTATACGTATAATTGGGTGACCATTTTATAAGAAACAGAACTATTTTTTGTAATCCTGAAATCGATTGCAAGTAATTAAACACTCCACCTGTCCGTTATGGGTAAATTGTTTTGTATAAATACAGTAGAGCGTCAATAGTTCGGACGTCAAATATCCGGAACGTCGAAAATCCGGATTCAATTCTGGCGAAATTTTTTTTTTTTTATTCCTTAACGTGTGTACGTCGCACTCTGTTCAATTCAGAACAATAAGCAACCCCATGACCCAATGAGATGAGGGTGATATGTATGACGTGTAAATGAGGTGTAGTCTTGTACAGACCCAGGCCGACCATTCCTGAGCGAGTATGGTTAATTGAACCCCAACCATCAAAGTACACCGGTAACCACTGTCTAGCATTCAAATCCGTATAAAAGTAACTAACTTTACTAGGATTTGAAGCAGGAACCTTCGCTCCGAAAATCAGCTGTTAAACAGTGATTTTGACGGCGACTTTACCTCTAGACCAACCCGGTGGGTTCCTGGCGAAAAATGGGAATTAATTTTTCGTAGGTTAAAAGTGTCCAATATGGCTAAACGGCTCGCCGTGCGTGATGAGTAAGAGAAACGCTCGAATCGCGTGTTGCGTAGTGGTTGCACAATTGCACGAATTAAATTAATTATCTAAAATCAAAATAATAAGAGTCCTTTGAATAGAATATGGCGCCAAAGCTTATTATATATCACTCTTTTATATGTACAATTACAAATTTCGTTAAATAAAAATTAGTTCTTTATACATAACAACATATTTCGTAGTTTTACTTACCCGCTTCACATTTCTGTTAACAAATCCTGTTTTTACAGGATACTCGAATTTAGCTACTGTACTTTTCTTACTTTGAAGACGACGTCTACTGGCAATTTTATCGGGTGTTTCGATAATACGGATAATTTGATAATCCGGATGGCGTCCGGTCCCAATTAATCCGGATTATTGACGCTCTACTGTACTTTTAATCAACGATTACTCTTTTACCTAAAGTAGTGTAATATAATTTACAATGTTATTATTGTTAGTAAATGTGGATGACGAAATGATTTATAGCTAACAACATAATAAGGAAATAATTTGAATTATTATAATAAATATTAAATTGTTATTTTAATATTGTTATTTATACAACAGTATAATAATAATTAATACAGTAATAGCATTATGATTATACTAAAGAATGTTGTGTACGCATTCCGCAGGTACTTAGCCTGTACGTAGGTAACTACAATAGTGCTTAGTTAGTACAGTCACGCGCAATGGTCGCATTATCTAACGGGTGTTTCAAAAAAGGACGCACCTGTTACATTAAGAAGATATAGGGTGATTCAAAAAGAGCGCCGGTTTTGATATATCAAATTAAGAGATTTATTTTATTGAAAAACTGAAAATAAATACATCAACAAGTTCATCTTACCTTCCGATTTCATGTATGAAAAATGATGTCATGCATGTGTCCTCCTCTACTGCGCTGGCACGCATCAACTCTGTCCATGAAATTGGATATTACTGCACGACAAGTTTCGACTATGTGGGACAAGTTTCCGTATGTGGGGTTTTCTAAACCCCACATACGGCAGTTCTGTTTATTAACAAAACCGTTTAAGTGGAAGTGCTCCTCATCACTAAAAATTATTTTGTTTGCGAAGGTGTCATCATCCTGCCGTTTCCTCAATACCCAGTCAACAAACTGTCGTCTCTTCTGGTGGTCTGCCACTTTCAAATGTTGCGTCAACTGAATTTTATACGGGTGATATTGGAGATCGTACCGAAGAATTCTCCGTACAGAAGAACATCTTAAAAACCCAATTGTTGAGAACGGCGACGTATTGATTTTGCTGGGCTAACAGCCACACTGTCACGAACCAACGCAACGTTCTGCTCAGTTCGGCCAGAACGAAGACGTCCAGAACTTTTAAGGTCGACTGTTGAACCCGTCTCAAAAAACTTTTTCATGAGCCTGCGAACTGTTGATTCATTCGGTGCTTCATTACGTCCTAGAGTACCGCGAAGTCGCCTGACAGTAGTCGCATAACTCTCTCCACTCTGGTAAAATGTTTTGACGATTAACACTCGTTGCGCAATAATAAACTTCTCCATGGTTAGACAGAGACTGCGAGAGTACTACACTGTGAACAAGAGAAACTACAACTGAATCGTCAATCGGAATGCTCTCCGAAATAGGAATGAGGTCAAACAATGTTGCCAACCGATAAACAAAAATTTACCAGCCGTTTAAAAACCGGCGCTCTTTTTGAATCACCCTATATAAGTATTTTCTCCTGAGATTGGCTATGCAGAACTTTACTCCCTCCGATTTTAGACATTTTAAGTTTAATGTAAACGAGTAAACGACAAAATAATAAACACTACACTAGGTAAATTTGTACTTTAACCATTAAAATTAACAAATCAAAATAGGTAGAACTATAATCTATCACACACACTATTCACACTAACACACTATTTGATCTGCACACATAAAACAAAACCCCTCGACTCTGTATAACCGTAATAATTGTGCTGAACGACAATTGATTAAACACTGAATGACAATATTCACTGTGCATTTCATTTGTTAGTTAGGCGTATGTAGTTGATCAGTCACCTGCTGTCAAAACCAGTTTAATTTGTAAATAAACTATGCATACATAGGCCTATAACTGTATAATAACAATAATAACTGATGATTAATTGCATCACTCCCCATTCGCTTTGTACTGTATTTACAATAAAAGAATGTCACTATAAAATGTAGAAAAATGTATACATTAGTTTTATGATCAGTCTATAACAATAGGTGAGGGACGGGTGGATGTAGTACATGCAAGCTGATTCGTTCGAAGCCTCCACGCGCCAGATGAAATGCCTATACTTATAGAAATAATGCATAGGTACTATAAGCGCGTCAGCTCGTGATCCTTGTGAGGAATTTCTGTTACGGCATGCAGTGAAAGATTATACTAGTCATAAAAAAAACATTTATCATAATGTTCTTGTCATTATAAAGTAACCTTTTGTTTGGTTATTTCAATTTATTCTATAATATAGTAACTCTTTTACTTTTCTTTCAATGTATTTATTAATATTTAGTAATTATTTACAGTTTGAGTCAGGCAGTCCTCAGGAATTAAAATATGCACGTAGCATAGAAAATAAGGAAATTAAAAAATATATATTTCATAACATTAATTTATAGGTCTAAATAATTAGTAGCAAATTATGATTATGATTTTTTTTTACCTCAGTCAAGTGGTTAAGCCAATTCCGAGTCCTTTACGCGATTTTTCATCTCAGTTTTTTTATAACTGATGCAATAATTTGTCGCACTTCCGAATGAATTACCGCTTTATTTTTCCGGGAAGACATATTAAAATAAAACAAAATATATGAAAAATACACGTTGAAATTTACCTAACACAAAACAAATAACTTTTGGCACGTTAACACACTTTAATTTCAAAATAAAAATCACATTAGTGATCAAAAATCATGAATAATGATTAACACATCCGAGAGGCATTAGCACAAATGTACAACTGTATATTGCGACACGTGTATCCGTTGTGAAAAGCAATAATACGTAGGCCTATAATAAATAAATACATAGACATAATAATAATATTTACATGATGACTAAATGTTTTTGTACTGCACGATAAGACAAAAATATTAGTCACATTCTATTACGCCACCCGTCCCACTTCCCCAGGCGACAGAGATCATAAGCTGGCGCGCGTATAGTAAATTTCATATCTTATTACAAATCACTGTATTAACCCTTCATAGGTCTGTGGTCTGTGGTGAATAAAATGAAGGTGTCATTTGCAGAGTGGAAAATATGTGCTTTTCAGAGGGCTCGGCATGCTGATAAGTATACTTTTCCACTCAGTGAGGAAGGCAATGGTAAACCACCTCACTCCTCGTTTTACTTAGTAAAACCTCTACAGGTTCAAACCAGCCTTTTGGCTGATGACCTTAATAATAGGTCTGTGGTAGGTATACTTACCACTTGCAATAAGGTCGATTTTTTTAAGAACAAGCTATGCAGTTGAACCTTATTGGCATTTTAGGGTTTTATAGATGTTCTCTGGTAAGTAGGCTATCCACATATTGAAATTACCGCTCAGCGAACTTTTGCTTTGTGAGTTACACGAATGTGGTAAGAATTCATACTGGCGTACACTACCATGTTTTTACTTTTGTACAGTGCTTAGAAAATTCCAGTTTTTTACGGGAAGGCAAGCATTCATGGTGATGTAAAGTTAATATAAGTTATTAGCCACGTTTTTCTGTTATGTAGGGCTACAAGTTGTTTTAATAAGCATTCTTACCACTAAATATTATGTGATTCCCATTTCAATAAATATTCCTTGGTAAGTATACTTACCAGGGCTTAATATAAAAAAAGAAATATCTTAGTGTTCTGGCATTTAGTATTTTAGTATTTTGTATATTTTCCCCCGTATTACTGCCCTATAAAGGGTTAAAGCTTTTATTAACAGCTTGTAACAATTGAAATGTAGTTATTTAGCACCAGTGCTATTACAGTATTAATTTATAACTATTGTGTCAATGTTATCATTTTCCGAATATAAATAGGCCCCTAATATCTGTTTATTCTTGATACATACGAGGGGGTACCCAAAAGAGACCGGAATTATTTTTCAAAAGCTATTTATTTTCAATTTTTTTACAAAACAATCTTATCCCCTTCAAAATACTCTCTATTTCAACCATACATTTATCCAGCCGTTGCTTCCACAGTTCGAAATATTTTTTGTAGTCATCTTTAGAGTTGGCTGACAGCTCCTTCCTCGTTTTTTTCTTGATCGCTTCAATGTTGTTAAATCTGTGTCCTTTAATGTCCCTTTTCATGCGTAGAAATAAGAAAAAGTCGCACGGAGCCAGGTCAAGGAGTAAGGTGCGTAGGGCAGCGGAACCATGCCATTTTTAGTCAAAAAATCTTTCACCGAGATGGCTATGTTTGCAGGTGCATCGTCGTGGTGGAAGAACCAGTCTCCAGCCACAAATCGGTTTTTTTTGACGAACACTGTTGTGCAATCTTCTTAAAACTTCCAAATTGTCAGTCGACGGTCTGAGAGCATACGCTCACGAATTTTTTAAATATTTTCGTCGATTCGGGCAGTTGATAAACGTCCAGAACGAGGTTTGTCATCAATCGACATGTTGCCAATTTTAAACCGAGAAAACCACTCGTATACTTGAGATTTTCCCATAGTGTCATCTTTGTAAGCTGTTCAAATTATAACAGTTTCAACAGTACTTTTACGATCTTCCTGTTAACAGACGACTGAAACGAAGGTGGAATAGGGATCCTCTCCGACCAACACATAAATAACAAAAAAAAAACATTTCAATTTAACTTTTCGTGCCGTTTCATTTCATAAAAAAGAAGATCATTTCATAAAAAAAATCATCCATCATAGTTTATAAATTATTATCATTAAAAATTGGCACCACATCCTTGAAACATTTCACGCCGAAATCAGTCACTAGATCGATTTACATTCCCGCCATTCCTCGTTCATTCTATCTAATTTACTAGTTGTGCTTTTAAAATTGTACAGTTGTAAATAAAAATAAAGATGAAGCCAAAAAAAGAATCGTATCAGAATTTTTTACTTTCTCTTGCCTATATGGATATATAGGAAAGAAAGTATTACTTTTTCTGTCGATTTTTCGAAATCGAGTTTTCACCGGATTACACGTTTTCAGACCCCTGAACCCAAAAAAAATGTTTCTAGCGATTGGTCTGTGTGTGTGTGTGTGTGTGCGCGCGCACACACACACACAAACACACACACGCACATTTCACATTTTCTTCAAAATCGGTCAACCGAAAGGAGTGGTTTATTCGTATAATTTTTCACTTTTTTGCGATTTTTTCAAAAACTGGTCCTACGATTTTTTTTAAAATCGCCTGATTTACTAATTTTTTTATGCCCTACAAGATAGGGTAGGCGCTATGTTTGGTAAAATTCTTGGTCAGGCTGTTTTCACGTTAGAAAGTGTTTTTTTAAGATTACGGCTTTAATATGTATTATAGCGCAAAAATTTATATAATAAAAAATGTAGAGAATTTAAAATTCTACAACTTCTATTTATAGCATTTTTCTCTACAGAGATTAAAGAGAGTTTAGTGTGAAAGAGTGATTGTCCGTATTTATAATCCAAACTGAGGCCAATTTTCATTTTACGTCTTTCACTCATGATTAAAATTAGGTTATGTTATTAAAGTTAGTTTTTTTGTTTATTTCTAATGTTTTATTAATAATGTTAGTTTTATTGTTAATTATTTGCATTGGTAAGAGAAAGTTGTGTGAGTGTTTCACACCAGATTTTTACATCTGGATTATTGACGCTCTAAAAAATGGAAATGTGATAAAAGTGTGGGGCTTGTCTCATTCACGACGGATCGGCTCTAGCTTTCGTACAAGCTCTATCATGTTTGACTCCGCGCGCCTCGTTTGTCCTAAGCCACCCACCTTCCAGTTGATGTGAACAAGAGCAAAGCTTGCGCTCGCTTACACCAACATGAGGGTGGATCCGATGCAATGCAAACACAGCTCAGCTCATACGTATCTAACTAAGCTCCTTAATTTGCAATGCAAACCTTTTTTTCTCATTACAATAGACTACCGATTTATTTATTTATTATTCCATTGTCTTTTCAAACTAATTCAATATACTACGTAACTCGAGGCCAGCTTGTTCAAATAAATTACAATTAACAAATGATTTTATACCTATTATAAATTTTAAAATGCGTTGTCAGCAAACAAAACCGAACATTGTTGGTTAAGTAGCCCAAATACAATGATGCGGACTAAAAATACATTTTTAATTTTACTCTGTCCTTGCTGTCAAAATACATTTAAAGTTACTAAAAATAAATTTTAAATACTGCATTGTTTTTAAGATAAATCTTGTTGTTGTTTAGTTCATCAGCCTGGTTGGCTGGTTTGAACCTCTAGAGGTTTTACTAAGTAAAACAAGGAGTGAGGTGGTTTACCATTGCCTTCCTCACTGAGTGAAAAAATACGCTTATCAGCGTGCCAGGCCCTCTGGAAAAGCACAGATTTTCCACTCTGCAAATGACACCTTCACTTCGTTCACCACAGGGTCTGGTTGTATAATGAAATTCATTACTTTCAATGGAGATAACTCTGATTAGTGTATTTTACACCTCTACCTCTTCTGTTCTTATATGATTCAGTCATTTAATTGGCTGACCATGTCATAAGAACAGAACTATTTATTTTAGCCCTGCAACTAACAGATTAATTGTAAATAATTTGACACTCCACCTGTCTGTTATGGGCAGAAGATAAATCTTATTTAAGTTAAACTTTGCACATAACAGGCAGATGGAGTGTTAAATTATTTGCACTCAATCTGCTACGAGTTGTTCCAGGGGTCCTAAAAAATAGTTCTGTTTCTTATCACATGATCAGCCAATTGAATGACTGAAACATTTACGAACACAAGAGGTAGAGATGTAAAATACACTAATCAGCGTTATCTTCTCTGAAAGTAACGAATTTCAAAATACAGCCAAACCCTGTGGTAAATGAAGTGAAGGTGTCATTTGCAGGGTGGAAAAAATGTGCTTTTCAGAGGGCCTGGCATGCTGCAGCATAGCATTTCACTCAGTGAGGAAGGGCTGGTAAACCACCTCACTTCTCGTTTTACTTAGTAAAGCCTCTAGAGGTTCAAACCAGCGTTTTGGCTGTTGACCTAAACAACATTTATTTCTTTTTTTTTCCGGGGTTCCTACGGCCGGCGCCGCTTCCCGCACTTCAATCTCCATTCTCTTCTATCCTCCCAATCACCCTCATCCATCCCTCTCTCCCTCATGGCTTCCTGTATTCCCTTTTTCCACGTTTTCCTTGGTCTACCTTTCTTCCTTCTGTTGGTTGGGACATAAGACAACATTCTTTTTGGCCACCTCTCATCACCCATTCTCTGCACATGACCATACCATATCAGTTGTCGTCTCTCTATCCTATCCACAATGGTATCTTCTACATGAGCTCTTTTCCTGATGTCGTCATTCCGGATATGGTCCAACCTGGACACTCTACATGAACGGCGCAGAAAGTCCATTTCAATTGCTTTAAGCTGGCTGTCTATTTTTGATGTTATTTGCCAGCACTCTGCCCCATAAGTTGTTATTGGCTCCACAATAGTGTGGTACAACTGGACTTTTGTATTCATGTGCATTTTTGCAGACCATAAAATCGGGTTCAATTTCCGGATTGCTATTCTCCCTTGCACAATCCTATTTTTAACATCCTTCCTAGTTGAACCGTCTGATGATATGTAGGTTCCCAAGTACTTGAATTCCTTTGTGCTCTTGATAATTTTGTTGTCGACTTGAAGATAATTGGACTCTTCCCCTATAACCAAGTATTCGGTTTTGCTAATATTAATATTCAACCCCCATTCACAGTATTCATCCAAGAGTTTCCTTGTCATATAAGCAATGTCCTCTTCATCGTTAGCTATGAGCACTTGATCATCGGCAAACGGTAGTGTATACAAACAGGTATCTCCAATTTCAATCCCCATTCCATTACATTTCTTGCGCCAGGTGCTCAGTGCTCTTTGTATATATATCTTGAAAAGAGTTGGTGATAAACAACACCCCTGCTTCAAACCCTTGTTAACCCTATTTATTTCTAATTAGTTTATTTAAGGGCAGTGATGTTTTATCACTGCGATTTCTCTGATCACCGTACGTGTATACTTGACTGGTGTTTAACTGATACAAAAAATTGTTAGCTCGGAAAGAAGAAGAAGAAGAGAAGTCAGACTCTACTATTATTAAACATATACAAATATAACTTTATTTTTGTGTCAATATATTAACATACATTTTGTTAAATGTATTTGTATTAAATTAAAATTCTGTGAAAGGTATGTATATGTACATGTGTAGTTATCCATGCGGGAAACCAGTTTTGGAAGTACATGTATGAATATATAAAGAATAAAACAAGTAATATTTTACAAATATTTACTGTAGTATTTTGTAATAGGTTTCTATATTTGCTAAATATTTCTAAAAATAAAATATTATGCTAATGGATCACTGAGAAATAAAATAAACAAACGGATTTTAGCTTAATAAATGGCACTAAAAATCGCACTAACTTTCTTGCTGATAGTAAGTAGTACTTACTCCATTTTAATTAATAAATTAACTTAACCCACCGGGTTGGTCTAGAGGTAAAGCCGTTGCCAAAATCAGCTGTTTAACAGCTGATTTTCGGAGACGGAGGTTCCTAGTTCAAATCCTAGTAAAGGTAGTTACTTTGATAAGGATTTGAATACTAGACAGTGGGTATCGGTGTACTTTGATGGTTGGGTTTCAATTAACCATACTCTCTCAGAAATGGTCGGCCTGGGTCTGTACAAGACTACAGCTCATTTACATGTCATACACATCATCCTCATCTCATTGGGTCATGGGGTTGCTTATTGTTCTGAATTGAACAGATTGCAACGTACACATATTAGGAATTAAAAAAAAAAAAAAAAAAAAACTTTCTTGCTGATAGTAAGGAGTACTTACTCCATTTTAATGAATTAATAAATTAACTTAACCCACCGGGTTGGTCTAGAGGTAAAGCCGTCGCCAAAATCAGCTGATTTTCGGAGACGAAGGTTCCTGGTTCGAATCCTAGTAAAGGTAGTTACTTTTATACGGATTTGAATACTAGACAGTGGTTATCGGTGTACTTTGATGGTTGGGTTTCAATTAACCATACTCTCTCAGAAATGGTCGGCCTGGGTCTGTACAAGACTACAGCTCATTTACATGTCATACACATCATCCTCATCTCATTGGGTCATAGGGTTGCTTATTGTTCTAAATTGAACAGATTGCAATGTACACAAATTAGGGATATAAAAAAAATAAAAATAAATTAACTTAAATGTCACGTAAAGTAATATAATGAGGGTTGTCTGAAAAGTTTCCTACCGCAAAAGGAAGATGGCAGCACTAATCAACTACAATTTTTTTTTATTATTCCTAATTTGTGTACGTTGTAATCTGTTCAATTTAGAACAATAAGCAACCCCATGACCCAATGAGATGAGGATAATATGTATGACGTGTAAATGAGGTGTAGTCTTGTACAGACCCAGGCCGACCATTCCTGAGAGAGTATGGTTAATTAAACCCCAACCATCAAAGTACACCGGTAACCATTGTCTTGTATTCAAATCCGTATAAAAGTAACTACCTTAACTAGGATTTAAACCAGGAACCTTCGTCTCCGAAAATCACCTGTTAAACAGCTGATTTTGGCGACGACCTCTAGACCAACCCGGTGGGTCAAATACTATTGAGGAATGTATTCGTGCATACTTTGAAATGTACTTACATAAATTTCAGCCATTTTGGACAATCAGCTGTTGTATGACAATCGGTTTAATGAGTCGATGTGAGTATGGATGTGAAAATGGACAAAATCCGAATCCGTGTTAAAGATCTGATGAAGGCGATACCTTGGGGGTCACCAACTGATCGGACAAAATCAAGTATCGAACTGTCATAATATTTGTTTTTGAAAGGCAATACTTCTTCTTTTTCTTCTCACTATCAAGAGTTAGGCATAAGCCTGTTCGGAACTCACAAACCATCCTGTACTTCTACACAAACACAAGATATTCTAACCCGTACGTCACGACTACTGCCATCTTCTTCGAGGTCTTCCGAACTCCCTTCTTCCAACTGGAACATATTCTGTCACAATTAAGGGTATTTTCTCCTCTGGCATCCGTTCCAAATGTTGCCTCCATTGATTACGGTACTCCTCCACTTTTTCATTCAAGCTAAATACACCCAACTCAGATCTAATTTCCTCGTTATGAGAGCCTCGAGCAGCCCTTCTCCCTTCTTAAAAACCTCATTTCAGCTGCTTGGATCCTACTTTCTTGTTATTTCGTGGTAACCCATGATAGGCAATACGCCTTAGCACATTAAAGACGAGTTCGACGTTGTGTTTGCGTACTCTGCACCATCATTCACCACCGTGAAATTTTGGACAGCTGAATTTAAATTTGGCCGTACCAGCTTCGGTGACGATGAACATTTGGGAAGGCCAAAAACTGCAACCATTGACGACAAGATAATATTGCTCAAGTTCACCAAATGGTGATAGACTCTCTTTAAACTTAATTCGTCGGTTGTCTTTTTGGTAAACTTGAGCGATGTTATCGCTAGTTACCAAAAAAAAAGAGAAATACTAATAAACGACTACTTCCTGTTAAACAATTTTTTTGAAAATTTTCGTGTCCGGTCCCCTAGAGGTACCTAACTTAAGTTCCAAGTTTCAACTTCGTATGCTATTCCGTTCTTAAGATATTTTGTTCACACGCACACACGCGCGCGCGCGCACAGACACACACACACACACACACACAAACAGACCAATTCCTAAAAACGTGTTATTTTGGGTTAAGAAGGCCTGAAAACGTGTAAATCCGGTGAAAACTAGAATTGGAAAAATTAACATGAAAACCTTGACCCACCGGTTTGGTCTAGAGGTAAAGTCGTCGCCAAAATCAGCTGTTTAACAGCTAATTTTCGGAGACGAAGGTTCCTGGTTCAAATCCTAGTAAAGGTAGTTACTTTTATACGGATTTGAATACCAGACAGTGGTTAACGGTGTACTTTGATGGTTGGGGTTTAATTAACCATACTCTCTTTGGAATGGTCGGCTTGGGTCTGTACAAGACTACACCTCATTTACACGTCATACACATCATCCTCATCTCATTGGGTCATGGGGTTGCTTATTGTTCTGAATTGAACAGATTGCAACGTACACAAATTAGTGAATAAAAAAAATGGTATTTTAAGGAAGACTACAAATAATAATAATAATAATAATATGAAAAAAAAAACAATAAAAGCAGAGTGGAAACAAGTTGGCGGATTTTTATGATTCATATGTCTATCTATTTGTGGTAATAATTATGTATGTATATTATAATGACATTAGAGAGTAAATGAGAATATTTTATGATTTATCTTGTTGACGTTCTTTTACAGGAAAATCATTTTATGCAATACTATGTAAATTAGTTTCTGATTCGTTTCAATTACACCAATTGTATTTCTATAACCTAGATGTACTGAACAAGCCTAACTATATTACAGTTCAGCCTTTCTTAATTTGCTCCTATTGTAAACAAATAATGACGTCACTGAGCATGCGCATTGTATAAAAATCTGGTGTGAAACACTCGCACAACTTTCTCTTGCCAATGAAAATAATTAATAATAAACCTAACATTAGTATTAAAACATTAGAAATGAACAAAAACTAACCTCAAAAACATAACCTTATTTTAATCATGAGTGAATGACGCAAAATGACAATCGAACTCAGTTTGGCTTAAAAATACGGAAAATCACGCTTTCACGCTAAACTAGGCTCTGTAGAGATAAATGCTCTAAACAAAAGTTGTAGATCTTTTAATTTTCTATAAATTTAATTATATACACTTTTGTCGTAAAATGCATACTAAGACCGAAATGTTAAAAAAATCGATTTTTCTCACGTTTTCGTGAGAAAAAAAACAGAAAATCGCAAATTACCGCTAAACTAAGCGTTATACAAAAAAATGTTTGAAGCAGAAGTTGTAGGTTTTTAAATTCTCTACAACTTTTATTATATAAGTTTTTGCGCTAAAATTTATATTAAAGTCGTAATCTTAAAAAAACAACGTTTTTACGTGAAAACAGCCTCACCGAGAATTTCAGCAAACATGGCGCCTACCCTATCTTGTAGAGAATAAAAAATTGAGTAAAATAGGCGATTTAAAAAAATCGTAGGACCAGTTTTTGAGAAAATCGCAAAAAACTGAAAAATTATACGAATAAACTACTACTTCCGGTTGACCGATTTTGATGAAAATGTTCGTGTCGCGTCCGGTAGTGGTATGTAACTTAAGTTTAAATTTCAAGTTCGTACGATGTTCCGTTCTTGAGATATTCTGTTCACACACAGACACACACACACACACACACACACACACACACAGACACACACACAGACCAATCGCTAAAAACATGTTTTTTGGGTTCAGGGGGTCTGAAAACGTATAGATCCGGTGAAAACTCGATTTCTTAAAATCGACATGAAAACAATACTTTCCTTCCTATATATTCATATAGGCAAGAGAAAGTAAAAATGAGTACATGCTGATTAAAAAGTAACAACAAAATACTTTCAAAGTATTTTTATAAATGAAATTGTTAGGCCTACATCATATCATGACTGATGTTTTAAGTACTTTAAGTACTTATATTTTACAACATAGTTAACTTAGTAGGAATACGACATCCATAAAGTCGTGGACCCTAGCGTGCACCCTGTAGTAGCTGGCTTTGGTTTGTTGACAGTAGGAGCAAACTAAGATCGCCTGAACTTTACATGTAATTTCAATAGAAGGTCGCTCTGTGCATGTTGCCTCTACTTGCCTTCTCCATCTTATTCCAAGTGGTCAACATGTGTAGGCCGACTGGTTGTTAGAAAACTATCCTAAACTGTTACCACTGTTTAATACTTTACTTTCCATTAATGTTTAATACTACGAATTTTTTTAACATTTTCGTCGGTTCGGGGAGTTGATGGACGTCCAAAACGAGGCTTGTTATCAATCGACATGTCGCCATTTTTAAACCGAGAAAACCACTCGTACACTTAAGATTTTCCCTTAGCGTCATCTTTGTAAGCTACTTTCAACATTAAAACAGTTTCAGCAGCACTTTTACCGAGTAGAAAACAAAATTTCACAGCTACACGTTGTTCACTTAAACTTGCCATCATAAAAAACGAAACAAGAACAAAACAGCGCTAGCAAAACCAATGACTGCAGATAAATATTAACTCGCAATGAGTTGCGCTATACTCGTCTGTGCGGCAGAAAAGCGTACTGCACAAGCACCGCCCACAGTAACGCTATTCCGCTTACTTTTGGGTTGTTGTTGTTTACGTCATCAGCCAAAAGGCTGGTTTGAACCTGTAGAGGTTTTACTAAATAAAACAAGGAGTGAGGTGGTTTACCATTGCCACAACTCACTGAGTGGAAAAGTACGCTTATCAGCATGCCGGGCCCTCTGAAAAGCACATATTTTCCACTCTGCAAATGACACCTTCACTTCATTCACCACAGGGTCTGGCTGTATAATGAAATTCATTACTTTCAGAGGAGATAACTCTGATTAGTGTCTTTTACACCTCTACCTCTTCTGCTCTTAAATGATTCAGTCATTCAATTGGCTGACCATGTGATAAGAAACAGAATTATTTATTTTAGCCCTGCAACAAACAGATTGAGTGTAAATAATTTGACACTCCACCTGTCTGTTATGGGCAGTACTTTTGGGTACCCCCTAGTATTTGCTAGAAACTTAGAAATAATAATTTAGGTCTACACAGGATTCAGTGGCGGCTCGAGCCTTCAAAAATAGGTAAAGAGTTACAAAAAACCGAAAACAACTATAGGGTGATTCAAAAAGAGCGCCGGTTTTGATATATCAAATTAAGAGATTTATTTTATTGAAAAACTGAAAATAAATACATCAACAAGTTCATCTTACCTTCCGATTTCATGTATGAAAAATGATGTCATGCATGTGTCCTCCTCTACTGCGCTGGCACGCATCAACTCTGTCCATGAAATTGGATATTACTGCACGACAAGTTTCGACTTCCATTTGCCCGATAACCCGTCGAATTTCCTCCTTCAAGTCATTGATGTTTCGTGGTTTATTGGCATACACCAATGACTTCAGATGACCCCAAAGATGAAAGTCACAAGGCGTCAAGTCACACGACCTTGGTGGCCATTGATGGTCGGAATTACGAGAAATGATGCGATCCTGGAACCGTTCACGGAGCAACAACATTGTTTCTCGTGCAGAAACTGAATTTTATACGGGTGATATTGGAGATCGTACCGAAGAATTCTCCGTACAGAAGAACATCGTAAACCCAATTGTTGAGAACGGTGACGTATTGATTTTGCTGGGCTAACAGCCACACTGTCACGAACCAACGCAACGTTCTGCTCAGTTCGGCCAGAACGACGACGTCCAGAACTTTTAAGGTCGACTGTTGAACCCGTCTCAAAAAACTTTTTCATGAGCCTGCGAACTGTTGATTCATTCGGTGCTTCATTACGTCCTAGAGTACCGCGAAGTCGCCTGACAGTAGCCGCATAACTCTCTCCACTCTGGTAAAATGTTTTGACGATTAACACTCGTTGTGCAATAGTAAACTTCTCCATGGTTAGACACAGACTGCGAGAGTACTACACTGCGAACATGAGAAACTACAACTGAATCGTCAATCGGAATGTTCTCCGAAATAGAAATGAGGTCTAACAATGTTGCCAACCGATAAACAAAAATTTACCAGCCGTTTAAAAACCGGCGCTCTTTTTGAATCACCCGTTAGTAGGATATACTAGCCCTACTAAGTAATCATTTGACGTAAGGTTACCTACTTAACCAGGTGTACCAGGTTAGGTTTTGTGCTCTAGTTAATTTGTTTGTTCTAATTTGAATTGAGGGTTTCTCGTTTAGGTTCTGTGTTATTACTTCTCCGAGGTATTTAAATTGCGATTTTCATTAAATACTAATAAATAACAGAAAATATTTTCCGTACAGTAGTAATAGAACAACTTAGTTATAAACTAACAATAACAACTAATTGCTTTCTTTGTCATGTTGTCTTGGGTTCGAATCCCATTCAGGCACGGCATATTTTCATACGTTATAAAAAATCATTTGATCCTTCACCGTTTGGATTAGTAAAAATTGCAGAACAGTCGGACGTTAAATTAAAAAATAAATAAAAAATAAAATATTGCTTTCTTTGATGTAATAGTATTTTCTTTTATGAATGAACTACGATAAATATTATAAAAATAAATAAATAAAATAGTGTGCTGTGCCAAGTTTGTTGAACTTGGCAGATTGAAGTAAAACAGGACAAACGTAATGAAGAGGCAATCAAAACAAAGCTCTCTATTTTCATTCATCTTTTCCATTTACCAATTTCTTCTGTTTAATTTTATTCACACTGCAATAATAAAAATGTTTGTTGAAAGGAAAAAATGGTAACTGTTTGGTATTTTAGCGAATTTTTTTAGTTTATTTTTTAAGTTGACCCACCGGGTTGGTCTAGAGGTAAAGTCGTCGCCAAAATCAGCTGTTTAACAGCTGATTTTCGGAGGCGAAGGTTCCTAGTTCAAATCCTAGTAAAGGTAGTTACTTTTATACGGATTTGAATTCTAGACAGTGGTTACCGGTGTACTTTGATGGTTGGGGTTGAATTAACCATACTCTCTAAGGAATGGTCGGCTTGGGTCTGTACAAGACTACATCTCATTTACACGTCATACACATCATCCTCAACTCATTGGGTCATGGGGTTGCTTATTGTTCTCAATTGAACAGATTGCAACGTACACAAATTAGGAATAAAAATTTTTTTAAAAGTCGTAACCATCTTGATCGCGTGTTAACCCACCGGGTTAATCTAAAGCACTGGTTCTCAACAGGTGTGCCGCGAAAATTCTGAGACTGTGATATTTGTGATAAAAAGATTAACATAATTTCACTCAATATTTATTTTTTAAAAAGAGAAAAAGATGATAATATTCAAGATCTTAAAAACTTATTTTATAGGGGATTTATTGGCTTACGCCTTACTACAAAAGATTAGTTAAGAGTTATTAATGTCGGCCGTATTGGCGTAGTTGGTAACGTGCTCCCCTCTCACCATTCGGTCTTGGGTTCGAATCCCATTCAGGCACGGCATATTTTCATACTTTAAAAAAAAAATCATTTCATCCTTCACCGTCTGCATTAGCAGTGATTGCAGAATAGTCGGACGTTAAAAAACAAAAGAGTTATTAATGAGAAACATCAGCTAGTTTTTTCTTACATGAAAGTTCAATTCATGGTGGAATTGAAGACGAACACACACGCATTTCCTGTTCAACTGAGAGAAACCTTTTGCACTTCTTGTTTTTTCTTTCTCTTGCCTATATGAATATGTTGTTGTTGTTTAGGTCATCAGCCTGTAGAGGTTTTACTAAGTAAAACGAAAAGTGAGGTGGTTTACCATTGCCTACCTCACTGATTGGAAAAGTACACTTATCAGCATGCCGGGCCCTCTGAAAAGCACATTTTTCCACTCTGCAAATGACACCTTCACTTCATTCACCACAGGGTCTGGCTGTATAATGAAATTCATTACTTTCAGAGGAGATAACTCTGATTAGTATCTTTTACACCTCTACCTCTTCTGTTCTTAAATGATTCAGTCATTTAATTGGCTGACCATGTGATAAGAAACAGAACTATTTATTTTAGCCCTGCAACTAACAGATTGAGTGTAAATAATTTGACACTCCACCTGTCTGTTATGGGCAGTATATGAATATATAGGAAGGAATGTATTGTTTTCATGTCGAATTTTCTAAATCGACATGAAAACAATACTTTCCTTCCTATATATTCATATAGGCAAGAGAAAGTAATAGAAGTCGTTTTCTTCATAAAAACGAAATTTAAATGAAGTGTTGAATTGCAAGTTAAGCTAAAATTCATTAACAGTCCTGTGTTGGCATTTCTTAATGTGTTTCCGCTCGAAGAGTTACGTATGAGTTAGAGCATGTACTTTAGGTATGTTTGTGCATATATCTGATAAATAGTTTTTATTTGACCCGATGCCAAGAAATTGATTTTCGTAAATTTATTTTCAGATCTTACACATTTCATAAATACTGTATCATATACCGGGTGATTCAAAACTATACGGCAATCTCTTGGGATCTCATGAGTGCGTCTTCCACTCATGATTAAAATTAGGTTATGTTTATTGAGGTTAGTTTTTTGTTTATTTGTAATGTTTTATTACTAATGTAAGTTTTTTGTTAATTATTTACATTGGTAAAATAAAGTTGTGTGAGTGTTTCACACCTGATTTTTTAAATATAATTTTTAATATTGATGCTTTTACTGTTTTCTAACTTCCATTTTACTGTACGTCTAATCTTGGAATGTTTTAATTGATTTTTAATCAAATCTACTTTACTGTATTTTAAAGACAATAATAAATAATTGATTGTGGAATAAATTCAGTTTTTTTGTGAATTCGTTAAAACGTTTGTGTTCTGACCTGGTGTATACAATCTCCGTGTTTAATAAGAAGGCGCGTACAATAGTAAAACGGTACGCTGTACTCGGCTGACCGCTCGCGTTCTTTAAATTGCCTGATTTATTCCGATTATCTTCAGTAAAATAACCCACATTCAGTAATCCGGAAAAATCTGTGATCCGGCATCACCTGAGTTCCAAAAGTGTCGTATTAAAGAAAGGTTAGTGTATTGTACTGTTTCAAGTTTGGGTGTACATAAATTTGTTGTATCGTATCCGTATAGAGATCATAACCACCTTAAAAATGGAGCCAAACAAAAATAAATATTTTTAAAACAACTTCGTAAATATTAAATTATTTGTATTTTTTATTTTGAATTTTAGTAGTGGCGGTTACTCAGAGATCTGACAAATTGCAGAAATTGGTGTTAAAAATGTACCCTAAAAATTTCAAAGTGATTCCTTTAATAGAAACCGAGAAAAAGGTACTTAACTCTTAAAAAAATTGAAGTTATGAAAAACGGAAAAAGAAATTCATCCCTTATCGCATAGGAAGGATTATCTGGATCCTTCTCATCTCAAACCCTCTAACTTCTTTTTACAAATTTAACTAGTATTTTTATTCCTAATTGGAGGGAATTTTAAAATTATCATCTATCATTCACCTTTGTCCGTCCGTCCGTCACAACTAGAAGTCAGAAACTGCAAGAGGGAGAAACAAACAGCTTTCGGATTCGTAATCTACACAAAAAGTTAGCGGGCCTAAATTGAAGTTTCTACTTTGAACAGCAATGGCCCTAAACCGGAAGTCAAGATCTCAAAGTCAGAAACTACAAGAGATAACAACGAATGGTTTTGGGATTCGTAATCTACACAAAAAATTCTTCTTCTTCTTATTGCGCCATCTCCCTTCGAAGGTTGGCGATCCAATTGGCTGTAATCACTCGAGATGTGACGGCTCTGAAGATCTCGGATGACGTTCTGCCGAGCCATCGACGTAAGTCCCTGAGCCAAGAATTCTGTCTCCTCCCCACTGATCTGCTCCCCTGAATCTTCCCCTCAATGATCAGCCGAAGCATCTCATACCTACCGCCTCTCATCAGGTGTCCGATGTACGCCAATTTACGCTCCTTAACAGTTAATAGCAGCTCCTTGTTCTTCGCAATTCTGTTGAGGACTTCACAATTTGTCACTCTATGCATCCAGGAAATGCGTAGCATTCTCCTGTAGAGGTACATTTCGAATGCCTCTATACGTCTTTCCAATGAGGGATTGAGGGTCCAGCTCTCGCAACCATAGAGAACGATGGGAAACACGTAGCAGCGTAGCATTCGAATTCTAAGACTTAAATCTAGATCCTTCTTGCTGAATAAGTTCCTCATACTGATAAATACCTTCCTAGCGTGTTCAATTCTTGACAATACTTCCCTCTTTGAAATGCAATCGCTACTTAGGAACGCTCCCAAATATCTGAAGGACGACACTTGCTCTATGATGTTATTATGTACTCGGAGTTATTATGTACACAAAAAATTAGTGGACCTTAATTGGGTTTGAAGTTTCGACTTTAACCGAAAATGGCCCTAAACCGGAAGTCAAGATATCAAAGTCAGAACCTAAAAAAGATAGCGACAAACGGTTTTTGGTTTTGTAATCTACACAAACAAATTAGTGGACCTGGATTGGGTTTGAAGTTCTGGTTTCGACCGGAAGTCGATCGGAAATGAAAGTCGGAATTTGGAAACAAAAATAGTGTCATTTTATTTCTCTTAGAGTAGATATACTGAAATCATTGGGTTTGAAGTACCGGTTTCGATCGGAAGTCAAGGAATTAAAGTCGGAATTTGGAAACAAAAATAGTGGCATTCTATTCCTGATAAAAAGGAGATGCAGAAACCACTAATGGTTTTTCGCATAAATCAAAGGTAAGCCTTTTAAAAATTGCCACCAGCAATGAGACACGTCATCTCATGAAGGGATATTTTTTATAGTATAATTCTTCCAACACTTTTTTCACTTTTTGATATGCGCCATGAATTTAATTTCAGCATCACCTTGCAGACATTTTTGCCTAGATCTAGTTCTATTTCCTTCAGCACTAAGCACTTCCCAATTCAGCCTTTAGGACAATAGTTCTCGCGAAAATCAATAAAAAAAATATATTTCATTTCCTCCGATTTTAAAGTTTTTGCCACCATTTTAAAGCGGAAATTTCAAACAAAATAACAGATTTAAGTCCGGAAATCGATATGTTTTACGTGCACTATTCCCCTTAAGCGTAACATATTTTATGTAAACCAAGAGTAAGTAAAAAAACTGATATGAAACACACACAACTTTCTCTTCCCAATGCAAATAATTTAAACAATATAACCTAACATTAGTAATAAAACATTAGAAATAAACAAAAAATTAACCTCAAAAAACATAACCTATTTTAATCATATATCAAAGACGCAAAATGAAAATCAACCTCAGTTTGGCTTAAAAATATGGAAAATCACTCTTTCACGCTAAACTAGGCTCTGTAGAGAAAAATGCTTTAAATAAAAGTTGTAGATCTTTTAATTTCCTATAAATTTGATTATATACACTTTTGTCGTAAAATGCATACCAAGGCCGAAATCTTAAAAAATCGATTTTTCACACGTTTTCGTGAGAACAAAACAGAAAATCGCTAATTACCGCTAAACTAAGCGTTATACAAAGAAATGTTTGAAATAAAAGTTGTAGGTTTTTAAATTCTCTACAACTTTTATTATATAAGTTTTTGCGCTAAAATTTATATTAAAGCCGTAATCTTAAAAAAACAACGTTTTTACGTGAAAACAGCCTCACCGAGAATTTCAGCAAACATGGCGCCTACCCTATCTTGTAGAGAATAAAAAATTGAGTAAAATAGGCGATTTTAAAAAAAATCGTAGGACCAGTTTTTGAGAAAATCGCAAAAAACTGAAAAATTATACGAATAAACTACTACTTCCGGTTGACCGATTTTGATGAAAATGTTCGTGTCGGGTCCGGTAGTGATATGTAACTTAAGTTTCAAGTTTCAAGTTCGTACGATGTTCCGTTCTTGAGATATTCTGTTCACACACAGACACACACACACACACACACACACACACAGACACACACACACAGACACACACACACAGACCAATCGCTAAAAACATGTTTTTTGGGTTCAGGGGGTCTGAAAACGTATAGATCCGGTGAAAACTCGATTTCGAAAAATCGACATGAAAACAATACTTTCCTTCCTATATATTCATATAGGCAAGAGAAAGTAAAAAGATGTTTAAAGATTAATGAGGAAGTTATTGACAATTTGCCATACAATTTATGTGTAGCCTGCAGAGATTTTTTTTAAAAAAAAAAGCAGCTTCAACTAATTGTAACAGCCGCAGTATGCCAAGGTCGTTTCTTTTATATATTGGCTTTAAAACAATAGTTCTCGATGAACGGTTTTGATCAAAACAGATTGTTCATTATACAAAAATTAATGAAGTAAAATAATTTACATTTATATTCGGTGTGCGGTGTCACTTCGTTTATCTTTCGCCTCAGATTAATTTAATTAATATCGTCTTTAAAAATAATTCATCCGAATTACTTATAGTACTAACCGGTAAAGTTGTCATTCTGATTTTCTCGTGTCAATTTAATGGAGAAAAACAATGTGTAAAAGTTGCATTCTTATTATTAATAAATAGTAAGGCAGAAAGCCTTAATTTCCTCACATATCTTGTACTAATACTGTATTTAATTAACATTTACCAGTTTTAATTATTTTTATGACGATGTTGTTGTCGTTAGGTCATCAGCCGAAAGGCTGATTTGAACCTCTATAGAGGTTTCACTAAGTAAAATGAGGAGTGAGGTGCTTTATGGCTCCTCAATGAGTGGGAAAGTATGCTTATCAGCATGCTAGCCCCTCTGAAAAGCATCTACCGCCCGTTCCCAAGCTTTGTGTAGCTGAGAGGTATGCATTACGTCTCTACTACTGAGAGATTGCGTTAGTAGTAGTAACGTTTTACTTGTATTATGTTTGTAGTAGTCAAGGGTACTATCCAAACTACATACATTGTGTGTCGCCGTCTACAGCGAATAGTCAAAACAACACCCACGTATGTCACCGCACTAGACAGCCTACTGCCCAGCGAAGAGCAATGAGATGATTAGTGCAGTGTTATGACGTAATAGCAGTCTGGTACTTCGTCTTTCCCTTCATCCCGCAGCTGCACAAAGCTTAGATTCATACAGTATATGCTCTGGGTGTAGTATAAGTTGTTATGTTTGTTGTACTGAAATTAAAGCAGTCACGCATGCGCACTGATGCTTTTCCCCCTTTACCCCTCGGTGGAAACAAGGGCAAACTCGTGACTCAACTAACTGTAGCTTCTTGATCAATGACAGTTTTATAATAATGATCGTTTGTAATGACGGATACAGAGGCGGTTTCAGGGAAGGGGCCATAGGGGTCATGGTCCCCCCCCCCCGAAATACTAGGAAAACTTAGTTTAATATTTTCTATAAGCTATTATTTCTAACAAAACTGAATCCCAATACTCGTACCTATCAATTAACAATAATTATTTTAGTATAAAAATGAGTCAAACAGAAAGTATCTATTTTTAAATGGTATTAAGATAACAATCAGTGTCAGTAGTCAAAAGCCACTCGCATCCAGTCAGCACCTTGAAAATTTCTCTATGAATTAAAATTGTGGTTACAGCAATACAGCATAAAAGAGGACTTTTCAATTACTCAATTACAAACTATTACAAATTATGTAGTAAGAGCTACATAAAAACAAGATCGCCCCTCCCCCGAAAATCAGCCCTGGAACTGCCCCTGGACGGATATAAAGTAAAAAAAAACGAGGCAGAATTTCCGATACAAGAATTCTCTAGAAACAAATCACTAATATAATTTATACAATAGTTTATTAAGTGTCAAGGATTGCATACAATTGTTTTGTGGTTCATATATTATTATTATTATTATTATTACTGTATGATAAACTCATGGTTGTGAAACGTGATTGGACAATTGGATGTGAAGTGACCACTTATTTTCATTCACTTTCATTTCATAAATTAAATTGTTTGACAAATCAATCACTGTTTAGCCGATAATAAGTTCAAATAATTCATGACGTTATTACTATAATTTTTTATCTTTCATTCATATTTCAATAACATCGACGAATTGAAAGATGTAAGAAGGATGGAGATATTATCTTCTTTTTAACCTTATTAGTTTGAGAGGTCAAACATATGTCTCTAGCTGTCAATCTTCTTCAGATGTAATATTATAATTATTTTTTACACTTTGTGACAATTTGTTATTTTAAATTAAATACGTATTCCATCCATTGTATAAGGTGATTCAAAACTATATGGCAATCTCTTAGGATTTCATTCTATAGCTAAAAAAAAGAAAAAAAAGTTCATATAAACATATGCCTGAAAACGCTTAGTTAGCGAGTTACGGCTAACGAAAAATTTCACCTAGAACTCTGTACCCTCGGTGAAGTAAGGCCGTATAAAAATGTTAAAGGTAGTTACAAAGATACAAATACGATTGTTTCTTATGTTTTTTAATCTGAAAAATTGAATAAAATTGGTTCCAGAGCTTTAAATGCAATACTTTCAGAGATATCTTACGTAAAACACAAGAATTAGTGAAAATAAATAACACATTTTTGTGTTTATCGTAAGATTATTTCCATAAATGGTAAATAGAGGTATATTTTTTCTTAAATAAATTTGTAGAAAATTTAATTCTGAAAAGATTAATGTGAATTACTCAGGTAAAAAATGAAAAATAGATATTGAAATTTCGCTTTATTTAAAATCTAAACAGGCGCACATAAAACGCACATTCTTAACTGCATAAAATATTAGGTTGGGAGTAACAGCTAATCATTATCAGCTGTTACTCCCAACCTAATATTTCTATTATAATATATTAAATCATATTTAGGTTGGGAGTAACAGCTGATAATGATCAGGTGTTACTCCCAACCTAATATTTTATGCAGTTAAGAATGTGCGTTTTATGTACGTCTGTTTTGATTTTAAATAAAGCGAAATTTCAATATCTATTTTTCATTTTTTACCTGAGTAATTCACATGAATCTTTTCAGAATTAAATTTTCTGAAAACTTATTTAAGAAAAAATACACCTTTATTTACCATTTACGGAAGTAATCTTACGTTAAACACAAAAATGTGTTATTTATTTGCACCAATTCTTGTGTTTTACGTAAGATATCTCTGAAAGTATTGCATTTACAGTTCTGGAACCAATTTTATTCAATTTTTCAGATTAAAAAACATAAGAAACAATCGTATTTGTATCTTTGTAACTACCTTTAACATTTTTATATGGCCTTACTTCACCGAGGGTACAGAGTTCTAGGTGAAATTTTTCGCTAGCCGTAACTAACTTACTAAGCGTTTTCAGGCATATGTTTATATGAACTTTTTTCTTATTTTTACTTTCTCTTGCCTATATGAATATATAGGAAGGAAAGTATTGTTTTCATGTCGATTTTTCGAAATCGAGTTTTTCACCGGATCTATATGTTTTCAGACCCCCTGAACCCAAAAAACATGTTTTTAGCGATTGGTGTGTGTGTGTGTGCGCGCGCGCGTGTGTGAACAGAATATCTCAAGAATGGAACATCGTACGAACTTGAAACTTGAAACTTAAATTACATACCACTACCGGATCCGACACGAACATTTTCATCAAAATCGGTCAACCGGAAGTAGTAGTTTATTCGTATAATTTTTCACTTTTTTGCGATTTTCTCAAAAACTGGTCCTACGATTTTTTTTTTTTTAAATCGCCTGGTTTACTCAATTTTGTATTCTCTACAAGATAGGTTAGGCGTCATGTTTGCTGAAATTCTGGGTGAGGCTGTTTTCACGTAAAAACATAATTTTTTTAAGATTATGGCTTTAATATGCAATTTAGCGCAAAAATTTATATAATAAAAGTTGTAGAGAATTTAAATCCTACAACTTTTATTTCAAAAATTTTTTTGTATAACGCTTAGTTTAGCAGTAAAATTAGCGATTTTCTGAATTTTTCTCACGAAAACGTGTGAAAAATCGATTTTTTTAAGATTTCGGCCTTAGAATGCATTCACGACAAAAGTGTATATGATAAATTTTATAGGAAATAAAAAGATCTACAACTTTTATTTAAAGCATTTTTCACTACAGAGCCTAGTTTAGCGTGAAATAGTGATTTTCTGTATTTTTAAGCCAAACTGAGTTCGATTTTCATTTTGCGTCTTTCACTCATGATTAAAATAAGGTTATGTTTATTGAGGTTAGTTTTTTGTTTATTTCTAATGTTTTATTACTAATTTTAGGTTTATTGTTAATTATTTGCACTGGCAGGAGAAAGTTGTGTGAGTGTTTTACACCAGATTTTTAGCTATAGAATGAGATCCCAAGAGATTGCCGTGTAGTTTTGAATCACCCTGTATAATAATATTGTATTCTTACAATACAAAATAATTATACGTTCAGACATTTCCAGAACAGTTACTTAATTTTTTTACAAGGACACTTAACTTTTTAGAAATTTCCCTATAATAATACTTATAATGTAGGCTATAATTATTATGTGCAAATTACAAGCCAGTGCAAAAGTTTTTTAATAGCCTATGCAATTAATTATCGTAGGTATTTCTAAATGAAACAACTTTCTATTATTATTTTATATTTAACTTAATTTTATTACTTGTAGGCTATATATTTTTTTAACAGGTTGACTGCTGTGAGACATATTTGTATATTATATCAATTCACATTGCCGGAAACGCTTTGAGGCACATATCAGTGTCTTATGACTTTCTCTTGCCTATATGAATATATAGGAAGGAAATTATTGTTTTCATGTCGATTTTTAGAATTCGAGTTTTCACCGGATCTACTCGTTTTCAGACCCCCTGAACCAAAAAACATGTTTTTAGCAATTGTTCTGTGTGTGTGTGTGTGTGTGTGTGTGTGCGCGCGCGTGTGTGTGTGGTATGTTAACAAAATATCTCAAGAACGGAACTTGAAACTTAAGTTATATACCACTTAGAGGACCCGTCACGAACTTTTTCATCAAAATCGGTTAACCAGAAGCAGTTTTCAAGATACAATGATGGAAAAAAGCTGTATGTACGTCTATTTTGAGAAATTTAAGAGGCAAAATGGTGTATGTGTTAATAAATTGGTAATTAAAGATTGGCACAAGATGTATGAACTCTTTTCACCATTTTTCCTTTCTGAAAACACTGAAAATCCCATTGCTATAAAACGGGAATATGATGTATGTGCGATTAATACTTTTACTTAAGTAAACTGTGTTGTTAAAATAGTTTTAGTCAATGGTAAAAGGGGTTAAATGGCTTATGCTTCTTTTTGGTATGTTTTATAATCATTTACATTTAGAGAAAGGCACACGGCAGAAGGATGTATGCGCAAATAATACCTTTTGCCTAGGAAATGCTGAAGAAAATTAACTATCCAAAAAAAAAACATAGAAAAAAGTGTATACCATATTTTACATTATGTTTACTGCAGCTCGTGAACAGTCATTCCATAAGGCAAAAAGGTGTATGAACTTAATACACCGTTTTGCCGCTCATACACAATGAGATTTTGTTTTTGTGTTAGTTTCAGATTATGTCCAACCTTAGGCTGTATATTCATACAGCCTAAGGTAATCTATTCATGCTAAGGCAAAGAGGGGTAAATGGACTTTACAACTTTTTGCCAATATAGACTGCGTTTGATGCAATTAAACAGCTGTAAACAGTGGGTACACCTTTCTGCCACAGTTTCACTTATTTTTTTGGATTTTTTCCAATTAAGGTAAAATGGTTTAACTGAGTTTTTAGGGTTTTAACAAGATTTTTACAAATTTTTGACTATGTAGTCATAAACAGAACATTAAAAACTGTAACCATACATAAAGTACTCAATTAGAAAGTAATTTACAACAAAACGGCCGCAATTTAAACTTTGAATACAATTTCTAAAAAGTTATGTTTTTGGGATACACCTTTTTGCCTTTTTAGAGGAGCCGTAGTATCCATTTTACGACAAAAATGCATGTACAGTAGGACTTCGATTATCCGTCAGTCACGGGACCGAAGCCCTGACGGATAACTGAAAAGACGGTTAATGGAGAAAGAGCGAAAAACAGAAAAAATACATTGTAATGTGTCAAAATGTTAATTTAATATTGACTACTGTACTACCAGACAGTACACTATAAAGGCATACAAGCTGCAAACATTACAATACAAAATACACTAGGTTCAGCGCAGCAAAACTATTGTTTAAAAAAGTCTGTTAATTTCTTTTGCTTCAACACATTTCGGGCTTTTTTGGCTGCTATATCTCTTACTCTTCGAAGCAGCAACAGCTGAGTGGAATCTGCTTCAGTCTGCTGTTCAAACCAATCAATACATTTAGAAAACATTGATTCTGCTACAGCATGGGTGATTGTTTTAGTAGTAGTAGCGTCTTCTTACGCCAAGTAGGTATCAGCTTTAGAGACAGAAGACTCATCTATAACATATATAAACGAGAGGTGGGAGTAGTTAGAAGTGGAAGAAAGGAGGAATCTGCCTGCATCCAGAGGGGTGTGCGACAAGGGTGTTCCCTATCACCATACTTGTTTAACCTATACGTGCAGAAAGCAATTGACAGAGTGAGAGAAGAAATGAACCTAGGAGTGACAATTCATGGGGAAAGGATAGATATGCTCCGGTTTGCGGATGACATAGCAGTGATGGCAGAAAGTGAGGAAGACCTGCAAAGAATACTGAATAGGATGGATGCAGTAATGGATGAGGAATTCAGCATGCAAATAAACACCCACAAAACAAAAATTTTGGTGTGTTGCAGGTACAGAGAAAACAGCACAGCGATAACATTGAGAAACGGGGTGATAAAGGAGGTGACTGAGTTTAATTACCTGGGCAGTAAGATCACAAATGATGGAAGGAGTTACAGGGATGTCGCAAGCAGGATTATCCAGGCTAAGAATGCTTTTAATAAGAAGAAGAGCTTATTCACTTCTAGGAATGTTAGTCTTGATGTAAGGAAACGCATGCTGAAGACATATGTGTGGAGTATTGCAGCTTACGGGAGTGAAGCTTGGACACTTGGTGTGAGGGAAGAGAGAAGATTAGCGGCATTTGAAGCCTGGTGCTATAGAAGGATGTTGAGGGTCAGCTGGAGTGAAATGATGACGAACGAACAAGTTTTCAGTAGAGCGGGGGAGGGAAGGAGCTTCCTAAAATGGATCAGACTGAGAAGAGCCCAGCTGATAGGCCACATACTCCGACATGACAGTATGTTGAAAAGAATAATCGAAGGAGTTGTGGAGGGGAGAAATTTGCGGGGAAGACCCAGATTGGAGTACATGAAGCAGTTACTGGAGGACATGGGATGTGCTTCATATTGCGAGTTGAAGCGGAAAGCAGATGACCGAGGAGCATGGAGAGCAGCTGCCAACCAGCCTTATGGCTGTTAACTAGAGAGAGAGAGAGCGTCTTCTACCTCATGGTCGCTTTCGTGATTTTCTGCAGGATCATTAGGCTCCAAAACTCGCTGAATGAGTTCATCATCAGAGACAAATTCAAAACCTGCATCCTGTTGGTACATGTCCATCCATTCTGCCCAAGTACTGTATGTAGGTTTAACCACAGTGACGCGCTTACATATGCAGAATAGGTTCAACCGCACAGACGAACACGCATTTGGTGAATCACGCAATAGTAGTGCTGCTGGCTGAATTTACAGGACCTTCACCGGCGCAAAGTCGGCTAAAAAGGCTGACGGTTAAGCGAGAAAGACGGTAAATCGGTAGACTGATAATCGAAGTCCTACTGTAATGAAATTTTCACAAGTCAAAACCCACTCGTCTGGATTCATAACCCAATACAGTTGCTTACAACCAAGCGTTGATGCGACTTTAAATAAATAAACTAAAATAAAATTGTTCTGCAATTAAAAATTAAGTAATTAATACTTATTTATTGGTTATTTACAGGAACGAATTGCACCAGATTTGAAGTGGACAATAGTACTACTACTGTTGAAAGAGAAAAAACTCGTAGGGCAAGATTGTATTATGCTGCTTTGACAGGTAAGTGACTCCTTTCACGGCAATATTAGAAATAACTGTTTTACTTGAAAGAAATTTCTTTCACCTTCTTAAATAATATGAGGCGTATTCCTTTTCTTTAAGTACGGGCCGTCCGTCGCTTGTACTTAAATATTTGTAGGTTAGAACGCAGTTTTTCACGCTTGCAGCGCCATCTATTGACTATTTACGAAGCCAGTACAATTGTTTTCATTCAGTAGTCGTTTGTCAGCCGGTGAATGCAGGTTGCTATGTCCACACCAATAAATCAGTGAGTGGAAAAAGGGTATATTCCAAAAAATGCGAAATTGAACGAAGATAGCAGTTTTGTTAAGTTTACTTCGGCGCATCTATTGGTTGATAAAAGGGAATATTCCTTGTATCTAAAAGCAGCTAAGCTACATTGAAATTTTAGTAGCGTGGAAAAAGGATAATATTCCAGGAATATTACCCTTCTTCTACTCAATAGCGTACAGCAGTTGGACCACTGGTTTCTGTGTTGTTATTATTATCAAAATAAAACTGTAAATTATTTTGAAATAAAAAAGTTTTGTAGCGTATTGGCACATTATATTGTTTTTTCAGCTTAATTTTTCCTATTTACTTGTACCAAATCTAGAAAAAGGTGAATAGTCAACATATTAATAATCAAAAATCAATCCCATGATTATTGTAAAATAAATTCTAAAGTTACCATTAAAAAGCTTTAATATAGTAGGCCTACTACAAATGACCAATTGAACATTTTACCATTAAACCAAAAACAAAGTCACAAAAAATTGTTTTAATTTATCAAAAATAAGGATTTTGACTGCCCATAACAGACAGGTGGAGTGTCAAATTATTTACACTCAATCTGTTTGTTGCAGGGCTAAAATAAATAGTTCTGTTTCTTATCACATGGTCAGCCAATTAAATGACTGAATCATTTAAGAACAGAAGAGGTAGAGGTGTAAAAGACACTAGTCAGAGTTATCTTCTCTGAAAGTAATGAATTTCACTATACAGCCAGACCCTGTGGTGAATGAAGTGAAGGTGTCATTTGCAGAGTGGAAAATATGTGCTTTTCAGAGGGCCCGGCATGCTGTTAAGCGTACTTTTCCACTCAGTGAGGAAGGCAATGCTAAACCACCTCACTCCTCGTTTTACTTAGTAAAACCTCTACAGGTTCAAACCAGCCTTTCGGCTGTTGACCTAAACAACAACAAGGATTTTGAAATACTGTATTACCCTTTTTCCACTCACCGATTCGTTAAACGATTTTCATAATAATGAAGTGCGCGTTGCGATTCGATTTTTGCGTGCAAAAGGATCTTCAGCTGCTGAAATCCATCGGGAGTTCTGCCTAGTGTATAGACCTACAGTAATTAGTAAAGGATTGGCATGGTGTCGAGACTTTCAAAATGGCTGCACAAATGTTTATGATAAAGAGCGGAGCGGCAGGCCAAGTATTCAGACCGACCCCGTTGGCGTAGTGGTTAGCGCAACTGGCGTCTACGTCGGAATCCCGGGATCCATTCCCGGTCAGGTCTGGCATTTTTTCATCACTCATTTTCATTTATCATCCTTCGCACGGTCTGCATTTGTAGAAATTGCAAAACAATCTATCTTAAAATCTTTGAATCTAACTTAAAATTCTTTTAATAAATTCAATTCTTTTAAGTTGAGGTTAGATTGCTGTTACACAAACTTCTGGGTTGGAGACTATCAGAGCTACCAATAAAACATCTCTAAATTTCCCTAATTCTTGATCTTAATTACTTCACCCCCACCTTTGTTTGTGATGACCTTGAATTTGAATTTAACTTGAAATTCTTTTAATTTTTAGTTTTTATAAAATGAATATTTTTTGTTATAACGTATAATTAATTGTAAAAATTTTGTTGTACAATATGGAGCCAATCTAGCTTTCTTCTTATGTGGAGCTTTACTTTCATGGACGTCGCCGACTTTACCCAAATTACAATCCAAAGCAACAACACTAAACCTTAAGTTGAGGTTAGATTACAATTACACAAACTTCTGGGTTGGAGGCTATCAGAGCTACCAATAAGACATCTCTAAATTTCTCTAGTTTCTTGATCTGAATTATTTCAACCCCACCTTTGTTTGTGATGACCTTGAATTTGAATCTACGAGGGATATCCAGAAAATAACCTCCGTTTTCAAATAAAAAGGAAACGACTGAAGATACAAAAACTTTATTATATACGTATTAAAACAACAGTTTTTCTCTATTTATCGACACAGTCGCCAAACAGATTCAAGCACGTAAACGTCCCATTTAAACTTGGCCAAAAGTTCATTTGTTCTTCGAGCTGTATGAGGGCGAGCGTTGTCATGCACAAACACAACACTACGTGTCAGAAGGCCACTACGCTTGTTTTTGATCATCCCCCATACAGGCCGGACTTGGCTCCTAGTGACTTTCACCTGTTCTTGAACATAAAGCGGTGGCTTGCATCTCAGCGGTTCGCCAATGACGAAGAGCTTCAAAACGCCGTGAATGGTTGGCTACATTCACAGGCGGCAGATTTTTATGCAGAGGGTATTTCAAAGACTGTTCCAAGATACGACAAGTGCTTGAATCTGTTTGGCGACTATGTCGAAAAATAGAGAAAAACTGTAGTTTTAATATGTATATAATAAAGTTTTTGTATCTTCACTCGTTTACTTTTTATTTCAAAACGGAGGTTATTTTCTGGATAACCCTCGTAACTTAAAATTCTTTTAATTTTTAACGTTTTTATAAAATGAATATTTTTTTGTTATAACGTTTAATTAATTGTAAAAATTTTGTTGTACAATATGCAGCCAATCTAGCTTTCTTCTCATGTGGAGCTTCACTTTCATGGACGTCGCCGACTTTACCAAAATTACAATCGGAAGATTCATGGTTGAAAGGTGTGGACAACGAAGTGGGTTCATTGATCGCATCGTTCTTAATGTTGGGAGCGGCAGTCGGACCTCTTGTCGCTAGCTTACTATTGAATAATCTTGGTCGCAAGAAAACATTAATTTCTTCTACAGCACTCCATCTTTTATCTTGGATTGTTCTTGCATTTGCAGCTTCTGCTGAGGTTATTTATCTTTCAAGATTCATGCAAGGTATTGCTGTAGCTATTGTTTTTACAGCTGTACCAATGTATGTCGGCGAAATCGCAGAGGTAATCATGTTCTTATCTACTTTAAAATATCAAACATTTTTTTCATCGATTTTGAAAATGTATTTAAAAAAAGTATTGCTATTTTATTTTATAACTGTGATTATTTTCTAAATTTGCCCATAACAGACAGGTGGAGTGTCAAATTATTTACACTCAATCTGTTAGTTGCAGGGCTAAAATAAATAGTTCTGTTTCTCATCACTTGGTCAGCCAATTAAATGACTGAATCATTTAAGAACAGAAGAGGTAGAGGTGTAAAAGACACTAATCAGAGTTATCTCCTCTGAAAGTAATGAATTTCATTATACAGTTGGACCCTGTGGTGAATGAAGTGAAGGTGTCATTTGCAGAGTGGAAAATATGTGCTTTTCAGAGGGCCCGGCATGCTGATAAGCGTACTTTTCCATTCAGTGAGGAAGGCAATTGTAAACCAACTCACTCCTCGTTTTACTTAGTAAAACCTCTACAGTTTCAAACCAGCTTTTCAGCTGATGACCTAAACAACAACAACAACTGTGATTATTTTCTAAATAGTAAATGTTAAGGGTATGGTAAAAGGATGAATAAAATAAAAAAAAAAACACAGTGGCTTTAAGTACAGGCGAGTTAATGAAAAACATTTTTAATAATAAATAACGGGTGTTTTATTTAGGATGCAACCCTGATTATAAGAAGATAGAAGTAATACATCGGTAAACTTTCTGTCCCCCAATCGGTATGTTGGCAACAGTGTACTCAAGGCCAACTATCTAAGATAGTTAAAATGTTCCAGTCAAGCATTAGTGTGGTGACAGCAGTCGTTTCGTTATATTGTGTCAGCAATGGTTTTTTCCAAGGAAGAATGCGTGTTTATTGTAGAGACTTACATAGCGAGTAAATCTTACAAATATGTGCAAGATAAGTTTCAGTTGAAATTTCCCCGTTCCGCCGTTCCGAATAAATCGTCAATATCGCGTTTGATAAATAAATTCCGTAGAACTGGGATTGTACTCGATGAGAAATCACCTCGCCAGCCAACAAAGTTGGGCAAAGTTTACCCAACTTTACTTCTAGACCAGCCCGGTGGGTTAGTTTAAAAAACTAGCAATACTTTTTAAAATGCATTGTTAATACTATGTAGTATGTTTTTTATGGATTAATAATTATGTTTAGTGTTAAGGTAATTTATAATAAAATTATTGAAGGGCTCAGGGAAAGAACACTAAAACCACCAGTTTACAAATATTACAGAAGAGCAAACAAAAATTTGAAGACTCATATTTTGTTAAAATAAACTTTTTCAATTACTGAAAATTGTTTCAAATGTTTCATTTTTAATTTTATTAGTATTTTTTTAAATTTATGTGGTAATCTCTTTTCATTATTGAAATGGTTTTGTGGTTACAAATCTCAGTTAAGGTACATGATAACTCCAACTGTTATTAAATTAGGGCTACTCCCCTTGAAATTATGAGGTGTATGATATCAAAGTTAAAAACGATCATGTACAATACAACAAAAATCTCTATTTAATGGACAGGAATTAGCAATTAATATTTTTTTTTAGAATGGAGTACAATTCTTTTGTTTGATGTAACTGTATTAGTTCTTATTTGTGTGTGGCAGCTTCTGGTCTGTAAAAATCTTTCACAACCCTTTAATAAATTCACAACTCTAAATGGATTGAAAGTAACCCCTTATTTTTTTATTTTTTTAATCCCTAATATATGTACGTTGCAATCTGTTCAATTCAGAACAATAAGCAACCCCATGACCCAATGAGATCAGGATGATGTGTATGACGTGTGAATGAGGTGTACAGACCCAGGCCGACCACTCCTGAGAGAGTATGGTTAATTAAACCCCAACCATCAAAGTACACCGATAACCACTGTCTAGTATTCAGATCCGTTTAAAAGTAACTACCTTTACTAGGATTTGAACCAGGAACCTTTGTCTCCGAAAATCAGCTGTTAAACAGCTGATTTTGGCGACGAATTTACCTCTAGACCAACCTGGTGGGTTTATATACCTTAATGGTTGGGGTTCAATTAATTATACTGTACAAGATTGTACCTCATTTACACATCATTTGTACATTCTTATCTCATAGTCATAAAGTTTCTTATTGTTTTTAAGTGTTAAACCAATTAATTGCAACGTACACACATTAGAGATTAAAAAAGAAAAAGTTCCCCAACCTGCTTCTTGTTCATCTAAATTATTTCTTTGAAAGAATATTTTTCTTTCTTCAATATCTCTTGGAGTTATCATGTTTCTTTCTTTATTATTTATGCAAGATTTAGGCTTAAATCTACCAACATGAATCACTAATAAAATGAAAATCAGTAAAAGTGGAATTATGTTCTTTCCCTGAGCTCTTCAATTGTATTTGTAATAAGAGAACAGTAATTAACAATATTCGGATTGCCCAGTAAAATTAAATTAAAATAGTGTATACAGAATGTCCAAATAAATAATATTTTTATTGAGATTCAATATTTATGGTTAGGTTAAGTTAGGGTTAGGATGTTATTATAAAGGTCTATAAGGCACTGCCGCCTCTTGCCACTAAAATGCCGACCTGAACCAATTTTTTACACTAATTAATTTCATATTATTTAATTAATTTGTTATTTTTTTATCACATAGATTATAGTGTTCTTTTTAGTTCATCAGCTGAAAGGCTGGTTTGATTCTCTCTAGAGGCTTTACTAAGTAAAAGAGGAGGTGAGGTGGTTTACAAATTGCCTTCCTTACTGAGTGTAAAAGTAAGCTTGTCAGTGTGCCAGACCCTCTGAAAAGCATCTACTTTCCACCTTGCAAATGATTCTTTCATTTCATTCTCTTTAAGGTCTGGCTGTGTGATGGAATTCATTAATGTCAAAGGAGATTATATCCTCTGAAAGTGTCTTACACCTCTACCTCTTGTTTTGTTAAATGCTTCAGTCATATAAATGGTTGACCATGTGACAAGACAGAACTATTTTTGTTAAACTATGTTAACTATCTTATGTTGTGTTGTTAAATAACTAACTATTTTTACTTTCTCTTGCCTATATGAATATATAGGAAGGAAAGTATTGTTGTCATGTCGATTTTTCGAAATCGAGTTTTCACCGGATCTATACGTTTTCAGACCCCCTGAACCCAAAAAACATGTTTTTAGCGATTGGTCTGTGTGTGTGTGTGTGTGTGTGTGTGTGTGTGTGTGTGTGCGCGCGCGTGTGTGAACAGAAGATCTCAAGAACAGAACATCGTACGAACTTGAAACTTGAAACTTAAGTTACATACCACTACCGGACGCGACACAAACATTTTCATCAAAATCGGTCAACCGGAAGTAGTAGTTTATTCGTATAATTTTTCAGTTTTTTGCGATTTTCTCAAAAACTGGTCCTACGATTTTTTTTAAAATCCCCTATTTTACTCAATTTTTGATTCTCTACAAGATAGGGTAGGCGCCATGTTTGCTGAAATTCTCGGTGAGGCTGTTTTCACGTAAAAATGTTGTTTTTTTAATATTACGGCTTTAATATAAATTTTAGCGCAAAAACTTATATAATAAAAGTTGTAGAGAATTTAAAAACCTACAACTTCTGTTTCAAACATTTTTTTGTATGACGCTTAGTTTAGCAGTAATTAGCGATTTTCTGATTTTTTCTCACGAAAACGTGTGAAAAATCGATTTTTTAAAGATTTTGGCCTTAGTATGCATTTTACGACAAAAGTGTATATAACCAAATTTATAAAAAATTAAAAGATCTACAACTTTTATTAAGAGCATTTTTCTCTAAAGAGCCTAGAGAAAGAGTGATTTTCCGTATTTTTAAACCAAACTGAGTTCGAATTTCATTTTGCGTGTTTCACTCATGATTGAAATATGGTTATATTTTTGAGATTAGTTGTTTGTTTATTTCTAATGTTTTATTACTAATGTTAGGTTTATTGTTAATTATTTATATTGGCAAGAGAAAGTTGTGTGAGTGTTTCACACCAGATTTTTTTTTTTAAATGCTTCAGTCATATAATTGGTTGACCATGTGACAAGACAGAACTATTTTTGTTAAACTATCTTATGTTGTGTTGTTAAATAACTAACTATTTTTTTGTTAAATACTGATATGTAATGTAGAGATGAACCCGGGACTCAGTCTGGGCAATGCGCTGCTGCCAGCGTAGTACGTACATTTCTAAAAACATGCAACTGTATAGTGTATATAGTTTATTTTTACTTTCTCTTGCCTATATGAATATATAGGAAGGAAAGTATTGTTTTCATGTCGATTTTAAGAAATCGAGCTTTCACCGGATCTATACGTTTTCAGACCCCCTGAACCCAAATAACATGTTTTTAGCGATTGGTCTGTGTGTGTGTGTGTGTGTGTGTGTGTGTGTGTGCGCGCGCGCGCGTGTGTGTGTGTGTGTGTGAACAGAATATCTCAAGAACGGAACATCGTACGAACTTGAAACTTGAAACTTAAGTTACGTACCACTACGTACTCGACACGAACATTTTCATCAAAATCGGTCAACCGGAAGTGGTAGTTTATTCGTGTAATTTTTCACTTTTTTGCGATTTTCTCAAAAACTGGTCCTACGATTTTTTTTAAAATCGCCTGGTTTACTCAATTTTTTTTTCTCTACAAGATAGGGTAGGCGCCATGTTTGCTGAAATTCTGCTTGAGGCTGTTTTTACGTAAAAACATTTTCTTTTTAAGATTGCGGCTTTAATATGCATTTTAGCGCAAAACTTTATATAATAAAAGTTGTAGAGAATTAAAAATTCTACAACTTTTATTTCAAACAATTTTTTGTATAACGCTTAGTTTAGCGGTAATTTGCGATTTTCTGTTTTTTTCTCACGAAAACGTGAGAAAAATCGATTTTTTTAAGATTTCGGCCTTAGTATGCATTTTACGACAAAAGTGTATATAATTTAATTTATAGAAAATTAAAAGATCTACAACTTTTATTTAAAGCATTTTTCTCTACAGAGCCTAGTTTAGCGTGAAAGCGTGATTTTCCGTATTTTTAAGCCAAACTGAGTTCGATTGTCATTTTGCGTCATTCACTCATGATTAAAATAAGGATATATTTATTGAGGTTAGTTTTTTGTTCATTTCTAATGTTTTAATACTAATGTTAGGTTTATTGTTAATTATTTGCATTGGCAAGAGAAAGTTGTGTGAGTGTTTCACACCAGATTTTTTTGTTAAATACTGATATGTAATGACGAGATGAGCCCGGGACTCAGTGTGGGCAATACGCTGCTGCTAGCGTAGTACGTACATTTCTAAAAACATGCAACTGTATAGTGTATATAGTTTATTTTTTGCTTTTTCTTTACAACACTTAATAACATTTAAAATAACATTCCGTTCCGCACTTCGAATTGTTTTACCGTGCTTTTGAACGGTCGACATGATAAACTTATAATACACGGATAGATAATTAATTTATTACAATACTACAGAATAATGAATAAAATGTGAAGAATTAAAATGAAAAGAAACGGAATAAGTTTTAACGAATTAAAATACTTTTATTTGTATAAATGTAGCCTAAAACGTAAAAACAGAATAGCCAAATCAAAACAATATTTCCTGTACTACTCATCGTGTAATAAAATAAGGATTGTGTATTCCATTGAACTACGTGTGTCAGTATGTTTTTACTTTCTCTTGCCTATATGAATATATAGGAAGGAAAGAATTGTTTTCATTTCGATTTTAAGAAATCAAGTTTTCACCGGATCTATACGTTTTCAGACCCCCTGAACCCAAAAAACATGTTTTTAGCGATTGGTCTGTGTGTGTGTGAACAGAATATCTCAAGAACGGAACATCGTACGAACTTGAAACTTGAAACTTAAGTTACATATCACTACCGGACCCGACACGAACATTTTCATCAAAATCGGTCAACCGGAAGTAGTAGTTTATTCGTATAATTTTTCACTTTTTTGCGATTTTCTCAAAAACTAGTCCTACAATTTTTTTTAAAATCGCCTGGTTTACTCAATTTTTTATTCTCTACAAGATAGGGTGGGCGCCATGTTTGCTGAAATTCTGCTTGAGGCTGTTTTTACGTAAAAACATTTTCTTTTTAAGATTGCGGCTTTAATATGCATTTTATCGCAAAACGTTATATAATAAAAGTTGTAGAAAATTTAAAAACCTACAACTTTTATTTCAAACATTTTTTTTGTATAACGCTTAGTTTAGCGGTAATTTGCGATTTTCAGTTTTTTTCTCACGAAAACGTGAGAAAAATCGATTTTTTTAACATTTCGGTCTTAGTATGCATTTTACGACAAAAGTATATATAATTAAATTTATAGAAAATTAAAAGATCTACAACTTTTGTTTTGAGCATTTTTCTCTACAGAGCCTAGTTTAGAGAGAAAGAGTGATTTTCCGTATTTTTAAGCCAGACTGAGGTTGATTTTCATTTTGAGTGTTTCACTCATGATTAAAATAAGGTTATGTTTATTGAGGTTAGTTTTTTGTTTATTTCTAATATTTTATTACTAATGTTAAATTATATTGTAAATTATTTGCATTGGCAAGAGAAAGTTGTGTGAGTGTTTCACACCAGATTTTTAGGATTGTAATAGAGAAACTGGGCATGCGCAGTAGATTGTTCCCCTCTTACACTTCGTCTCAAACAAAATTCATTTCGTGACTAACCATCAGTAGTTGTGTTTCTTATCACATGGTCTGCCAATTATATAAGTGAAGCATTTAACAACAGAAGAGGTAGAGGTGTAAGACACTTTCAGAGTAATCTCTTCTGACATTAATGAATTTTATCACACAGCCAGACCTTAAGAAGAATAAAATGAAAGTATCATTTGCAAGGTGGAAAGTAGATGCTTTTCAGAGTGCCTGGTATACTGACAAGTTTACTTTTACACTCAGTGAGGAAGGCAATTTGTAAACCACCTCACTCCTCTTTTACCTAGTAAAGCCTCTAGAGGTTCAAACCAGTCTTTCAGCTGATGACCTAAACAACGATAATCTACAGTCCATTCAAAATAGCATAATAGTAATTCTCTGAATGGTGGTAACTTTACAAAATAAAAAGTCCCTTTTTGAAAGTAAAATTTCCCTTTTAATTATTCTTACAAAATATGATATAATTCTTTATTTTGCAATTTTGAAATTCGTAAGGCGCATTTATAGATGCAATGATTTGTCACGAGAACAGAGATTTGTTACATTGTTATTGATAGTTTAGAGGTCTGATTTTATAAGACGAAAAGTATACGTCCCACAAACAAAGAAGTTGTTCATATTTTTCCAAAAATTTAATGGTTTCATCACTACTCCATTTCTTATTTTTCAAAATGTCGCTCATTTCAGTTACTGTTTAAAGATACAATAGATACAAAGATAAAATAAAAAGCTATCTGTATAAAAATATATAATAATAGATAACGGATGATAGTGAAAAATCAATTCAAAATTTAACCACCTTCTGTAACCCAATAACCTACTGGCGAGTTGAAGGTTTATTTATGGAAATGTTTGTTTAGTAGCGCGCCAGTCACTTACTGGCGAAAAAAATTTCAGAAGGCTGCGGAAAATTCCATGCAAATTTCTTTCTGTGCTTGAAACTTGCAGACCAATAATGGTTTACACATAGGTACATGCATCGTTTTACTGAGGCGCCAGTTTTCACTGGTGCTAGCAAATCATTGCACATGTAAATGCGCCCTTATACATACACAAAAATCTGGTGTGAAACACTCACACAACTTTCTCTTGCCAATGCAAATAATTAACAATAAACCTAACATTAATAATAAAATATTAGAAATAAACAAAAAACTAACCTCAAAAACATAACCTTATTTTAATCATGAGTGAATGACGCGAAATGAAAATCGAACTCAATTTGGCTTAAAAAAAACGGAAAATCACACTTTCACGCTAAACTAGGATCTGTAGAGAAAAATGCTTTAAATAAAAGTTGTAGATCTTTTAATTTTCTATAAATTAAATTATATACACTTTTGTCGTAAAATGCATACTAAGGCCGAAATCTTAAAAAAATCAATTTTTCACACATTTTCGTGAGAAAAAAACAGAAAATCGCAAATTACCGCTAAGCTAAGCGTTATACAAAAAATTGTTTGAAATAAAAGTTGTAGAATTTTCAATTCTCTACAACTTTTATTATATGAAGTTTTGCGCTAAAATGCATATTAAAGCTGTAATCTTAAAAAAACAATGTTTTTACGTGAAAACAGCCTCACCCAGAATTTCAGCAAACATGACGCCTACCCTATCTTGTAGAGAATAAAAAATTGAGTAAACCAGGCGATTTTAAAAAAAATCGTAGGACCAGTTTTTGAGAAAATCGCAAAAAAGTGAAAAATTATACGAATAAACTACTACTTCCGGTTGACTGATTTTGATGAAAATGTTCGTGTTGAGTCCGGTAGTGGTACGTAACTTAAGTTTCAAGTTTCAAGTTCGTACGATGTTCCGTTCTTGAGATATTCTGTTCTCACACACACACACACACACACAAACACACACACACACACACACACACACACACGCACACACACACACACACAGCCACACACACAGACCAATCGCTAAAAACATGTTTTTTGGATTCAGGGGGTCTGAAAACGTATAGATCCGGTGAAAACTCGATTTCTTAAAATCGACATGAAAACAATACTTTCCTTCCTATATATTCATATAGGCAAGAGAAAGTAAAAAATGAATATAATGTACATACACAATAAGATAGTACAACAATAGTTAACTACTACAATGCCCAGATACGTTGACCTCCTCTAACGTTCCGATACCACACTCGTAATAAACACTCGTCAAAGATCAAATGAATACTAACTTACTAACTGCACTCGGGCTCTCTTCATATAGGTAGATCAAAGAGATAATTCTAGAAAAACAGAGAAATGCGCCTATAATGGTATTAATTATTTTACTGGGGTTTGTTGTTGTTGCATTCAGTAACCCATGAATTCAATACACAAGATGTGATTAATTAATACATTTAAATTAAATAATTAATTTGATATCTATTTTCCGTATGCTATTGGAAAAATAATAATTTTTTACTTTCTCTTGCCTATATGAATATATAGGAAGGAAAGTATTGTTTTCATGTCGATTTTTTGAAATCGAGTTTTCACCGGATCTATACGTTTTCAGACCCCCTAAACCCAAAAAACATGTTTTTAGCGATTGGTCTGTGTGTGTGTGTGTGTGTGTGTGTGTTTGTGTGTGTGTGAACAGAATATCTCAAGAACGGAACATCGTACGAACTTGAAACTTGAAACTTAAGTTACATATCACTACCGGGCCCGACACAAACATTTTCATCAAAATCGGTCAACCGGAAGTAGTAGTTTATTCGTATAATTTTTCACTTTTTTGCGATTTTCTCAAAAACTAGTCCTACGATTTTTTAAAAAATCAAATGGTTTACCACATTTTTTATGCTCTACAATATAGGGTAGGCGCCATGTTTGCTGAAATTCTGCTTGAGGCTGTTTTTACGTAAAAACATTTTCTTTTTAAGATTGCGGCTTTAATATGCATTTTAGCGCAAAACGTTATATAATAAAAGTTGTAGAGAATGTGAAATTCTACAACTTTTATTTCAAACATTTTTTTGTATAACGCTTAGTTTAGCGGTAATTTGCGATTTTCTGTTTTTTTTCTCACGAAAACGTGAGAAAAATCGATTTTTTTAACATTTCGGTCTTAGTATGCATTTTACGACAAAAGTGTATATAATTAAATTTATAGAAAATTAAAAGATCTACAACTTTTGTTTAGAGCATTTTTCTCTACAGAGCCTAGTTTAGCGTGAAAGCGTGATTTTCCGTATTTTTAAGCCAAACTGAGTTCGATTGTCATTTTGCGTCATTCACTCATGATTAAAATAAGGTTATGTTTTTGAGGTTAGTTTTTGTTTATTTCTAATATTTTATTAATAATGTTAGGTTTATTATTAATTATTTGCATTGGCAAGAGAAAGTTGTGTGAGTGTTTCACACCAGATTTTTTCTTTCCCATTATTAATTTATCTTTTAAAACACATTCATTCACTAACAGGGAAAGTTAACACAAAGAAAAATCTCATAAGTGGTAACACTGATACACGAGCACATTACAAAATTCCCTCTCATTTAAATAATACTATCATTCTATTTAACCCACCGGGTTGGTCTAGAGGTAAAGTCGTCGCCAAAATCAACTGTTTAATAGCTGATTTTTGGAGACGAAGGTTCCTGGTTCAAATCCTAGTAGAGGTAGGTACTTTTATATGGATTTGAACAATAGACAGTGGTTACCGGTGTTCTTTGATGGTTGAGGTTCAATTAACCATACTTACTCAGGAATGGTCGACCTGAGTGTGTACAAGACTACACCTCATTTACACTTCATACACATCATCCTCATCTCATTGAGTCATGGGATTGCTTGTGTTGTTTAGGTCATCAGCCGAAAGGCTGGTTTGAACCTGTAGAGGTTTTACTAAGTAAAACGAGGAGTGAGGTGGTTTACCATTTCCTTCCTCACTGAGTGGAAAAGTATGCTTATCAGCATGCCAGGCCCTCTGAAAAGCACATATTTTCCACTGTGCAAATGACACCTTCATTTCATTCACCACAGGGTCTGGCTGTATAATAAAATTCATTACTTTCAGAGGAGATAGCTCTGATTAGTGTCTTTTACACCTCTACCTCTTCTCTTCTTAAATGATTCAGTCATTTAATTGGCTGACCATGTGTTAAGAAACAGAACTATTTATTTTAGCCCTGGAACAAACAGATTGAGTGTAAATAACTTGACACTCCACCTCTCTGTTATGGGGTTGCTTATTGTTCTGAATTGAACAGATTGCAACGTACACACATTAGGGATTGCAAAAAAAGTCATGCTATTTCGAATGAACTGTACCTGATTAAAAATTAACAAATTAATTAAATAAGATAACAAATAAATTAATAATATTAATTATATTGTTGAATTCATGAATTTTATATCATCACATTGTCTTTTTCAAAGAGAAATATTAAAAAAATACTAAATTGGTAGCTACCTATTTTTATAACTTGCAAGTTTTGCAATAAAATTTCAAACAAATGTTCTCTTTCAAGATAAAAGGAACAAGAAAAAAGCGACAATATTATTTCGTGTATTTTCTTATGACTTGTTGTATGACACAGTAATAAACTTGAACAGTGAACAAGATTTCACCCAGCTGCAAATTCGCTGAAATGAAGATGTTCCAGATTCTACAATGGGTTGCTGATTTACGTAGTCTTCATAACTCACCGTTTGGCATAACGCGTAAGATTCTATCTATGAATTTCAATTCATAAAAAACTGACATGTTTTTTTAATCCTAAAATATACTTCCCCTGGTTTTTTTTAAATATTTCAACCCAATTTTGTATTACGTAACCAAAAATTTACAAATTATTATTATTATTAGTCGTAAAGCTCCCGAAGTGGAAGAAGCTAAGTAAATCTGGTTTGTTTTTGGGATTTCTTGTCCTTTTTATCTGCCCACCAGTTTTTCATTCTTTGTGAGAATTCAGCTTTTCTTTGTTCACTCCATTTTGTTCTGGTTCTTGGAGCTTTTGTCTCTGGTTTAGCCTCCCATTTTTTAACTTTTGTTCTAAAATTGTCTCTTATGAGAATTTCTTCTTTGGTGATTTTGGCCAATTCTAAATCTTTTTTAACACTTTGTATCCATCCCCACCTCCATTAACAAGTGATGATACATATTTTACTATTCTCTTTGTGAGTCTATTATCAGGAAGCCTCATAATGTGGCCATAAAATTGAAGGCGTCTTTTCCTCATGTCTGTCTCTATGTTGGAATATTCTTCAATTTTAGAAGTTCTCTGTAATCTGTACTCGTTTTCGGTCCATCTAGGTCCAAGAATTTTCCTAATTATTTTTCTTTCTTCCTTCTTTAAGCTTTCCATATCTGTTTTCCTGTTAAGTGTCAAGGTCTCACTGGCATATAAAATTGTTGGTTTGATTACTGTATTTTAATGTTTAATTTTGGCATTTAGAGATAAACATTTTTTATTATAAAGGTTTTGCACCAATCCTAGGCCTTTACGAGCTTTTTGTATTCTCTCCTGTTGTGAATACTTTTCAAAAATAAACTCTCCTAGATATTTAAAGTATGGTACCCTGTTAATTTCTCCATGTTTGGTTCGTAATTTTACAAATTATTATTTTTATTATTCTTATTGTAACTTTAAAATATTCCACAAGTTGTGGTGACCTAGTTGTTTGTCAATAATCTTCTTCTGCCGTAATTTGTCAACAAAATTTAATTAAAATATTGCAACAATAGAATGATTTATTTAATAATAAATTGATAAACCATTCAATTGAAAATATGTTTGTACTGTGGTTAATAATTCCATACATAATTAAGGAGTAATAAAATTTATAATATACAATGTATTAGTTAGATCAGGGGTTCTCAAACTTTTTAGGCCAAGACCCCTCCCCCTTGATCTATTCTAGGCTCACGCCCCCCTCATGTTAAGAGTTAGAAATTAAAACCAACAAAGCAAATGAATAAGTTTTTTATCATTTTTTCTGTGTTATTAATACAGTTTTTTATTTTTCTAACTTTCTCGCAACCCACCCTATTTATCCTTTGCACCCCCCTTGGGGGTCACACCCCACAGTTTGAGAACCCCTGAGTTAGATCATTATAAACATAGGCTTCCGGTTATGTTCAGAGGTACTAGAAAATTAAATTTATGTGCTTACTGCACCGTTGATATGCTAGGCATGTTACGGTATTTCTTTTGTTGGCCATCGTTTGATATGGAAAGGGTTGTGGCTTCCAAGATCCCTAGATCTTACATCAGCTGACTTTTTCTTGTAGAGCTATTTAAAAAGTGTTGTTTTTAAAACAATCCTCATACACTTGATGAATTCAAGGGGAACATTAAATATGAGATTTCTAACATTGATGAGCCAACAAATGTTACGAATTACAGTAAAAATGAAATTTATACAACCTTATCTTTAGTTGCTTTTTATGTTTAAAAAACTTATATACGTTTTGGTAGTACCATCTTCAGAGCAATATTATTAAAATTAGAATTTAGAACGGTGTTTCTATTCAGTAATCTAAATGACTGAATGGAAACACCGTTCTAAATTTTAATAATATTGCTCTGAAGATGGTGGTTTGGATGTTAAAGACAACTATGATCAGGAGAATAGTAGCATTTAAGCTTTGGTTGTTTAGGCACTTGCTCAAAATACCCTGGACTGATAAAGTACCCAACAAGACAGTCTTGCGGAGAATGGGAACAGAAGGAGCTTGTGTACACCATCCAAAAAAAGGAAAATTGAATATCTGGGTCATACTATGCGTGAACGAACGAAGATATGAAGTGCTTCGCTTGATAATACAAGGCAAGATTCAGGAGAAGAGAGATGTGGGAAGACAAAAAATTTCTTGGTTAAAGAATCTTCGCGACTGGATTCGTTGAACCTCAGCGGAGCTCTTCAGCGCTGTGGTGTCCAAATTCCGAGCCAACCTCAGGTTGGAGAGGGCATGTTAAGAAGAAGGCGGTACCACCAAAACCCGTGTAAATTTTTTAACGTAAAAAGAGAATAGATGTGTTTAAGCTTTGGTTGTTAGGGCGCTTGCTAAAAATACCCTGGACTGATAAAGTACCCAACGAGACAGTCGTGCAGTGAATGGGAACAAAAAAGGAGCTTGTTTACATCATCCAAAAAAGGAAAATGGAATATCTGGGTCATACCATGCGTGAACCAAGATATAAAATTATTCGCTTGATAATACAAGGGAAGAGAGATGTGGGAAGAAGAAGTATTTATTCGTTGAAGAATCTTCAAGACTGGTTTTGTTGTACCTCAACAAAACTGTTGAGAGCTGTGGTGTCCAAAGTCTGAGCCAACCTTGGGTTGCAGAGGGCACGTTAAGAAGAAGGTGGTACCACCAAAACCCGTGTAAGTTTTTTAACCTAAAAAGCAACCAAAGGTAAGGTGATGAATTTCATTTATATTGTAATTTATATTAATGGTTGATAGGATACATTTCAAAAATTTATTTTTAAATGTTACAAAACATTTAAAAATGAAGCGTTTGGGTCAAGGAATCATTTTCAACTTCTATTTTAAAGTTAATAATTTCTAAATTTCATTGTTATTTGAATGCTATTGCATACAATCATAAGAAATATTTTTGTAGTACATTCATGTCAACCCGAGGATTGGTTTAGTGGTAAAGTCATCATCATGAGTCAGCTGTTTGACAGCTAATGTATAAAAACAAAGGTTCTGTGGTTCAAATCCTAGTAAAAGTAATTACACTCGACCCTCGATGTTCGTGGACTCCTATGTTCGAGGTTTCGACCGTTCGAGATTTTGTATTTGTACACAAAAAATTCAATTTTCGAGATTAACACTCGGTGTTCGTGATTTGTACTGGGATCTTGAACAAGAAATCCAACAGCTTTAAAAAACGTACCAAAACACACTTTGCCGGTAATTTGGAAAAGTAATGAGAAATATGGGTGACGAGACATCCTTACAAACTAAAACTTAAAGAACTTCAAACCGAAGCAAAACAAACAACGATTTTGAATTTTTTTAAGCCGAAAAGAAATAACATCATTACCACTCATCAAGGTTTCACCATCAACATCAAGGACACAATTTGCAGCCCAGAAGGAATAAAATGTACATAAAGAAACAACTTTGAATGTTTTATAAAATTCACAAATAACAACAAAATATAATAGGGGAATATTTTTCGATTGCAAAGAACATTTTACATTTGAATCAAGATAGTTAATAATATTTTGTATTTCTTTTTTTAAAAACTAAATTTTTCTACAACACAGTTTCTTTTATTGAAAATAAGCCGAAACGCCTTGTTTATCTCTTTAAAAACCACGCATTTTTCACTCACATGGAACCGATTAGAAATTTTACACTGAAAATGGATCTCGATGTTCATGATTTCGATTTTCAAGATGGTTTTCATGGGCCCAATTAATCTCGAACATTGAGGGTGCAGTGTACTTTTAAACAGATTTGATTACTAGTTAGTTGTTACGGGTGTATTTTAATGGTTAGGGTTCAATTAAACATACATTTTCTTGAATGGCCGGCCTGAGTCTGTACAAGACTACACCTCATTTAGATATCATCCTCATTTCATAAGATTATGAGGTTGCTTATTGTTCTAAATTGAATAGATTGCCATTCACACACATTTGGATTAAAAAAATCTGGTGTGAAACACTCACACAACTTTCTCTTGCCAATATAAATAATTAACAATAAACCTAACATTAGTAATAAAACATTAGAAATGAACAAACAACTAATCTCAAAAATATAACCATATTTCAATCATGAGTGAAACACGCAAAATGAAATTCGAACTCAGTTTGGTTTAAAAATACGGAAAATCACTCTTTCTCTCTAAACTAGGCTCTTTAGAGAAAAATGCTCTTAATAAAAGTTGTAGATCTTTTAATTTTTTATAAATTTGGTTATATACACTTTTGTCGTAAAATGCATACTAAGGCCAAAATCTTTAAAAAATCGATTTTTCACACGTTTTCGTGAGAAAAAATCAGAAAATCGCTAATTACTGCTAAACTAAGCGTCATACAAAAAAATGTTTGAAACAGAAGTTGTAGGTTTTTAAATTCTGTACAACTTTTATTATATAAGTTTTTGCGCTAAAATTTATATTAAAGCCGTAATCTTAAAAAAACAACGTTTTTACGTGAAAACAGCCTCACCGAGAATTTCAGCAAACATGGCGCCTACCCTATCTTGTAGAGAATCAAAAATTGAGTAAAATAGGCGATTTTAAAAAAAATCGTAGGACCAGTTTTTGAGAAAATCGCAAAAAACTGAAAAATTATACGAATAAACTAAGTTACTACTACTTCCGGTTGACCGATTTTGATGAAAATGTTCGTGTCGCGTCCGGTAGTGGTATGTAACTTAAGTTTCAAGTTTCAAGTTCGTACGATGTTCCGTTCTTGAGATATTCTGTTCACACACAGACACACACACACACAGACACACACACAGACCAATCGCTAAAAACATGTTTTTTGGGTTCAGGGGGTCTGAAAACGTATAGATCCGGTGAAAACTCGATTTCGAAAAATCGACATGAAAACAATACTTTCCTTCCTATATATTCATATAGGCAAGAGAAAGTAAAAACTATTCATGTCGCTCAAAACAAGTTCAGCCCTTTTTGAAACAACTGTTTCCTAATAAGGAAGTTATGATGTTACTTTAAATCTGAAATATTTAGTTGATGTCACAGAATCTGTTGCATTCTAGAATTGAAATAAATTTGTTACAAGGTTTTTATGATGCTTAAGTATGAAATTAAATTTTATAATATTACAAAAGAGTATTTTACAAGTATAATCTGGTAATAAAAATGCTATAAAATTAGAATCACTAATTCAGATAAAAAAATTCCATTAAAATTGTTAGAACAATTGTTGGTTTTTTTTGTTCATAGAATTTTACTGGTTATTTTATTATTTTGGTCATGTACTATTCCATTATATAAAAATTTTAATCAAAAGAATCTGGTTTTTCTTTTATAGGTACTCTATTTAAAAAGTTTATTTATATTGATTATCAAAAATAAATCTCTGTAACGCATCCTGCAGTTTGAAATAATTCTATTTTATATAATGAATTTATATAATAAGTTTCACTAACCTTCCTTTTTAACTGTGTCAACCTCCATCTTCCCCTACACGTGTTTCGGTGGATCCACCATCATCAGAGTAAATAACATATAATTGAAACTAAAAACTTTATTTATTAAAAATCTACAGAAGATGATACATCTTCAGTCATTTGTATAAAACGAAGAGAGTTTTATACAAATGACTGAAGGATGTATCATCTTTTGTAGATTTATGACTGTAGATGATACATCTTCAGTCATTTGTATAAAACGAAGAGAGTTTTATACAAATGACTGAAGGATGTATCATCTTCTGTAAATTTTTAATAAATAAGTTTTTAATTTCAATTATATGTTATTTACTCTGATGATGGTGGATCCACCGAAACACGTGTAGGGGAAGATGGAGGTTGACGCAGTAAAAAAGGAAGGTTAGTGAAATTTATTATATAAATTCATTATATAAAATAGAATTATATTGATTTTGTTTAAAAGTTTTTTTATTGTTCGGCAGTCATTGTATTGTTTTCATGCCGATTTTTTGAAATTGAATTTTCACTGGATATATTTCAGACCCCATGAGCCCAAAAAATGTATTTAGGGTGTGCATGCATGTGCATGTGTGTGTGTGTGTGTGTGTGTGTGAACAAAATATCTCAAGAACGGAAGGTAGACAGAAGCTAGAACTTTAAAATTAAGTTAGATACCACTAGGGGTTCCAACACTAACATTTTTATCAAAATCGGTCAACCGGAAGTAGTAGTTTATTCGTGCGGTTTTTCACTTTTTTGCGATTTTCTTCAGAATGGCTTCTACGATTTTTTTAAAATCACCTCATTTAGGCCTTACTATATTTGTTATGGTCTACAAAGAAATGTAAGCACCATGTCTGCAGAAATTCTTGGGTGGCCTGTGCTCTCGAGGTAAAAAAGTTTTTTTTTTAAGATTGCAGCCTTAATAAACGTTTGATGGCAAAAGCGTATTTAATCAAAGATGTTGAAAATTAAGAAAACCTACTGCCTACTTTAATGTTGTTGTTTACTAGAAAACAACACTATAGTAAAATGTGTTTATTAGTAAAACCTCTAGAGGCTTTACCAAGTAAAATGAGGAGTAATGTGGTTTACAATTGCCTTTCTCACTGAAAGGAAAAGTATGCTTATCAGTATGCCAGGCCCTTTTAAAAGCATCTTCTTTCCAGCCTACAAATGATACTTTTAGTTCATTCACCACAGGGTGTGGTTGTACATACATACATATCCAGCACCCGTTCCAGCAATCACCAGGTTGGGGTGTTCACCCAACACCCCCAACTACACTCCAGCCTCTCTAAGTTTGCTCCTAATGTAAACAAATAATGACGTCACTGAGCATGCGCATTATATCAAAATGTGTACATGCTGATTAAAAAGTAACAACAAAATACTTACAAAAGTATTTAAATACAAAATACTTTTAAAAGTATTTTTCTAAATGAAATTGTTAGGCCTACATCATATCATGACTGTTTTTCTTAGTACTTTAAGTACTTATAATTTAAAAAATAGTTAACTTAATAAGAATACGACATCCGTAAAGTTATAGACTCTAGCGTGCACCCTGTAGTAGGTGGCTTTTGTTTGTTGACAGTAGGAGCAAACTAAGAACGGCTCAACTGTACTTCTATCCATCCACAAATTTCTCCTCCTCTATTTGTTGCCAGTTGTATTCCCTTCCCTCCATACTCCTCTTAACTTTCCATCCATCCATCTTTTTCTTGGTTGCCCTCTTGATCTCGTACCTCTCACCCTTCCTTCTTCCATCCTTCTATGTAACTTTTCCTCCCCCATTCTCTTCATATGGCCATATATTTTCTCCACCCTCTCCCTCATACATTCCACATTTAGCTCCACTCTAATCTCGGTATTCTTTATTCTATCCCTCTATGTTCTACCCTTTATTGTTCTTAAAAACTTCATCTCCCCTGCCTGCAACCTACACCAATTCCTCTCATTTATCCCTAACATTTCCACTCCTTAGAGCACTGCTTAAAATCAGCTGTTTAACAGCTGATTTTCAAAGACGAAAGTTCCTGGTTCAAATCCTAGTAAAGGTAGTTACTTTTACACAGATTTGAATACTAGACAGTGATTGCCGGTGTACTTTGATGGTTGGGGTTCAATTAACCATACTCTCTTAGGAGTGGTCGACCTGGGTCTGTACAAGACTACACCTCATTTAGACGTCATACATTTCATCCTCATCTCATTGGGTCATGGGGTTGCTTATTGTTCTCAATTGAACAGATTGGAACGTACACATATTAGGAATTATAAAAAAAAGAGCACTGCTGGTGCACAACACAACCTACGAGATTAATTTAGCCTTTCTTCCTAAGTGGAAAAGTATGCTTATCAGCATACCGCACCCTCTTAAAAGCCAGGTCTGACTATTCACCAAGCTTCTCCATCTTCTTCTATCCATCCACCATTTCTCCTTCTCTATTTGCTGCCAGTTGTATCCCCATCCCTCTACACTCCTCTTAACCTATCATCCTTCCATGTTTTCTTCATCGTCCTCTTGATTCGTTCCTTCCACCCTTCTAGGTAATCTTTCCTCCTCATTCTCTTGCCCATACCATATTATCCTTATTTTCTCCACCCTCTCCCTCATACATTTCACATTTAGCTGCACTCTAATCTCGGTATTCTTTATTCTATCCCTCTATATTCTACCCTTTATTGCTCTTAAGAACTTCATCTCCCCTGCCTGCAACCTACTCCAATTCCTTTCATTCGTCCCCCACATTTCCACTCCGTAGAGCACTGCTGGTGCTCTACGTATATCATTAGTTTTATATTGTTTTATATGAGTTTTCATATCATTTGAGTTTAATGATAATATTTTCAGAGGAGATAACTGTGACTAGTGTCTTTTGCACCTCTATCTGTTCTGTTGTTAAATGCTTCAGTTGTATAATTGGGTGACCATGTGTTAAGAGAGAGAACTATTTTTTGTAGCCTTGGAACTAGCAGATTGAGTGCAAATAATTTAACAGTCCACCTGCCTGTTACGGACAAATATATTCCTTAGATAAATTTTAAAGAAATCACTTATTTTGTAATAGCTAATTTTTCAATTTCATGGTAAATTTAATTTTAGAATCGCTTCTTTGAATTTTTTCATAATTGAATAATGTTGAATAGTAATTACAATTATTACTGTATTAATAATAATGATAATTATAAACTTGGGGAATTCCGTAAACCAATACAAATGCATTTAACAATGACCTCAAGAATTAATTGAAGGTTAATTTCCACTACAGTTGTTACCATTGAATATCAATGCAAATCCTTTGTTAATATCACATCTTGCTCAGAGTATTATTACAAAAAAAAACAAGAAAAATCTGGTGTAAAACACTCACACGACTTTCTCTTGCCAATGTAAATAATAAAACATTGTAACCAATTAATATTTTTAATCATGACTAAACAATTTAAAATGAAAACCATTATCTACCTAATTGTTTTAATCATGAGTGAATGACCCTAAATAGAAAAATCTGGTGTGAAACACTTACACAACTTTCTCTTGCCAATGCAAATAATTAACAATGTAACCTAACATCAGTAATAAAATATTACAAATAAACAAAAAACTAACCTCAAAAACATTACCTTATTTTAATCATGAGTGAAACACTCGAAATGAAAATCAACCTCTTGTTTGGCTTTAAAATACGGAAAATCACTCTTTCACGCAAAATTAGTCTCTGTAGAGAAAAATGTTTAAAATAAGCGTTGTAGATCTTTCAATTTCCTATAAATTTGACTATACACTTTTTTCGTTAAATGCATACTAAGCCCAAAATCATAAAAAAAATCGATTTTTACACATTTTCGTGAGAAAAAAACATAAAAACGCTAATTACCGCTAAACTAAGCGTTATACAAAAAAATGTTTGAAATAAAAGTTGTAGGACGTTAAATTCTCTACAACTTTTATTATGTAAATTTTTGCCCTAAAATGCATATTAAAGCCGTAATCTTAAAAAAACTATTTCTTTACGTGAAAACAGCCTCATCGAGAATTTCAGCAAACATGGCGCCTACCCTATCTAGTAGAGCACAAAAATTTTAGTAAACCAGGCGATTTTACAAAAAATCGTAGGACCAGTTTTTGAGAAAATCGAAAAAAGTGAAAAATGACACGAATAAACAACTATTTTCAGTTGACCGATTTTAATGAAAATGTTCGTGTCGGGTCCGGTAGTTATATGTAACTTAAGTTTTAAGTTTCAAGTTTGTACGATGTTCCGTTCTTGAGATATATATTCTTTTCACACACACACACACACACACACACACACAGACCAATCGCTAAAAACATGTTTTTTGGGTTCAGGGGGTCTGAGAAATTGTGGATCTGGTGAAAACTCGATTTCTAAAAATCGACATGAAAACAATACTTTCCTTCCTATATATTCATATAGGCAAGAGAAAGTAATAATAACAAACGAATGCTTCTGTGGCATAGTGAGAAGCATGCTAGCCTACAAAGCGAAAGGTTCTGAGTTTGATTCCCAGCTAGGGTCTGGAAATTTTAACTCATTAAAACTCACTGTCCATTATCAAAACTGACTGTAGTCATTAATGACGAAACTTTCAATGCACCATTAAATGAACTAAAAAATATCAAACACTCTTGTTATTATTTGGTTGTTTTTTATGATTGTATTTCTGTACCTAAGAAGTAAAGGAAGTTAACTCCATTTTTGTAATTTTTCAGAAGAACCAAAACCATAAAGTTTTTATTTTGTAAAAAATTCCTGAAGGTGTGAGAATTTTTCAAAAATTTGTATCAAAATATCTTCTGATACAGATATTTAAATGACTAAACAACTTTCTTAACTTCTACTACCCCTTGACCACCCACAAGACTTCATACTTTTTACGACTTTCCGCGTTTTTATTACATTAATGTTAACCCCAATATAACTTGAGTTAATCAAACGAAAACAAAACTTTAAACAAAATATATTGTGCTAACTCTATTCTGATAAAGAAACAGCAATTTATTCACAACAATGTTTGAAAAAATTACAGAATTCAAGCAAATTCTGAGGACTATCAGTAAGACAATAAAAATAAAATAATTCAAAATAAAATAACTTATTGTCAGTAATTAGTGTACATTCAATTAGTGTTAAAAATAGTAGTCATTTTAAAAAACTTCCGCATTATTATACAAAAGTAGAGTTAATGTGGCTACTGCAACTTTTATAGAGTTATCTTGCTGATTTTCAAACTTAATTTTGCCAAAATTAGAGTTAACATCCTTTGCCTCTAAGGCAAAGATTTTTATGATGTTGTATGTAAGGTTTTAATAATTTATTATTTTTTTTTTTATTAAACAGAGATCATTGAGAGCAGCTTTGGCATCTTCATCCGAAGTGTTTCTTGCACTTGGATATATGGTGGAGTACGCAGTTGGTCCATACGTTTCATATACAATTCTTATCTTAGTCTCCAGTATCATGCCATTGATTACATTTGTTCTGTTCTTCTGCATTCCTGAATCTCCACATTTCATGCTCGCTAAAGGAAATAAAAATAAAGCGATGAAAGATCTTCGATGGTTACGAGGAAATGTATCTGTTACGACAGCTAAAAGAGAGATTGCGATGATTCAGGTAATTAGTATGGCATTATATATTTCATATTTTGTTGTTGTTTTGGTCATCAGCTGAAAGGCTGGTTTGAACCTCTAGAGCAGCGGTCTCAAACATGCAGTTCAGTAACTGAACCTCTAGAGCAGCGGTCTCAAACATGCAGTTCAGTAACTGAACCTCTAGAGCAACAGTCTCAAACATGCGGCTCGGTAACTGAACCTCTAGAGCAGCGGTCTCAACCATGCAGTTCAGTAACTGAACCTCTAGAGCAATGGTCTCAAACATGCAGTTCAGTAACTGAACCTCTAGAGCAGCGGTCTCAAACATGCGGCTCGGTAACTGATGTTTCGCGGCTTGCGATGAATTCTCAAAAATTTCATTGTTAAAAATTATAGTCATTATACTTACTACAAAATATTAGATGATTGAATAGTAAATATTTTTTAATAAATTATAAAATTAAGTTGAGTAAAAGTAAATTAAAAAATAATTTAAGATTTAAGATTATTTAAGATTTTCTGGCTGATATATAAGACTGAATTCATAATTTTTTTGTCAGTAAATCAGTCAGGAGAACAATTTGATAGGTCAGATGACATGAGATATAAAGAAAATCATGTAAAGAGGGAATAAACTGACGTTTTAAACAATAGGGTAATTTTTTGTGCTGTGTTGACTAACCTTCCTGGTAACAAACCCAGGACACCAGAGAGTAAGGCAAAAGGAAGGAGAAAAGCCTACTGTGAAAAAATTCTGAAAATGTGGGCTTTCAAAAATGTTCCAGAAAGTTACTTTATAAGATCTTAACTTAAATGGCTCTATACAGAAAAAAATATGATTAAATTTCAATGAACATGTGCCCCAACATTCAGAAAGAAATTCTGGATTTTTCTCACCAAACCAGTTTGTGAATTTTCATATTTTTGAGTCGAACAGAGCTTGATTTTACGTTTAACGTCATTCACTCATGATTGAAATTAGGTTATGTTTTTCATTTTACATTGTTTTACACATATTTATGAGTAGATTTTTACTTTCGCTTGCCTATATGAATATGTAAAAAGGAAGGAACGTATGAAAAATCTATTTTTTTAAGATTTCGGCCTTAGTATGCATTTTACGACAAAAGTGTATATAATAAAATTTATAGGAAATTAAAAGATCTACAACTTTTATTTATAGAATTTTTTTTTTACAGTGCCTAGTTTAGTGTGAAAGAGCGATTTTCCATATTTTTAAGCCAAACTGAGGTTGATTTTCATTTTGTGTCTTTCATATATATGATTAAAATTAGGTTATGTTTATTGAGGTTAGTTTTTTGTTTATTTCTAATGTTTTATTACTAATGTTAGGTTTATTGCTAATTATTTGCATTGGCAAGAGAAAGTTGTGTGAGTGTTTCACACGAAATTTTTCATATTTTTAAGTCGAACTGAGCTTGATTTTACATTTAACGTCATTCACTCATGATTGAAATTAGGTTATGTTTTTCATTTTACATTGTTTTACACATACACAAGAGTAGATTTTTAATTTAAAAATTTTTTGCAGGCTTCATTAGAACAAGGTTTACATACTGGACAAAGATCTACATTGTATGAACTTTTTGGAAGTCCAGGCAACGTAAGAGCTCTCTATCTATCATGTGGGTTGATGCTTCTTCAACAGTTCAGTGGTATAAATGTTGTATTATTTTATGCACAACCCATATTTATGAAGACTGGTGCAACATTATCAGCTAGTGTATCAGCCATGATTGTCGGCGCTGTACAGTTACTTTCAGCTTGTATTACACCAGCTCTTGTAAAAAGGTTCGGATTCAAAACCCCACTTGCTGTTTCTGCTTTCGGAATGTTTTTTGCTCAGGTAAGAACACTTTTTTTGTATAATAGATAAATATTATATTTGACAACCCTGATACACAATAATAATACTTCACTTTAATATTTTCTTCACCCACTGGTTTGGTCTAGAGCATAGAGTAATAAACCATAGAGGGGAACTCCCATGTTAAAAAGTGTTTTAACGTTTTTCGTCTGCTACTGTGTTTCGCTTCCAAATTCCAATGTTTGTAGAATGCGCTAGTAGCGCATACGAGGGAGATTTGAATTTTGGCCTATTATCCTATACAATATTTATTTTTTATTTCATTTTACTTTTTGTTTTATAATTGAAATTTTTGGGAACTAATTTTTTTTTAAAAGTCGCATCAACAGTTTGGTTACTGGCGATTACCGTGGGTAATGAAACAGTGGGTTGAGATTAGTTATAATTAATGAAATGAAATTTTGTTACTTAAAGAAGTGGTTTTTTCGCAGAGGGTTAGGGGACGTGATTTCTTCTGTTTTCCGAAAGCGGAAAACCTGTAAGTATTAACATGATAAGTAAATACGTGTAGGCCAAAATAAATCTTGTATGTGTTTAGGTTAACCGTTAACGGATTGAGGAAACATTAAACGTATAAATTGCCTTCTACTTTTAAATTATTATTTATTCCATAAATCTGGTGCTTAAGTTTGCCTGATGTAATAATAGTTATAGTAGTTTCACATCACATCAATTAAAAAGAAAGCTAACCAGTAAAATGGCACATGACCTAACCTATATCTCTAACCTAATTATTAATAACCTAATACTAATTAAGTATTAGTTATTAATAATTTAATTAATAACCTAATTATTATACCAGGCAAACTTAATCATTAGATAATGTGTACAATAATTAAAATAGGCAATTCATATATTTCATTATTTACTAATTCGCTAGTAGTAAATGTGCTTAACCTATAAACAAACAAGATGTATTTTTGCCTACACGTATTTACTTATCATATTAATACTTACAGGTTTTCGTCTCTTGGAAACAGAAGAAATGACGTTCCCTATACCTCTGCGAAGAAAATACTTTTTTGACCTAATAAAATTTCATTGTAAATAAAATACAATCTCCAAACAACCATGATTTCAACGCCATTACAAGACTTCAACGTACGATTTGATCTCACCACGCTTGCTCTGTATGACGCTTAGGTTCCAAATTTTAAAGTGACGCCAACACGCACTCTATGAGTGGAATAATGTAACACTAATAAATAGCAGACGACAAACAGTGTTTCATTTGGCCTATCTCAGTTCCCCCTCTATGCTTTATTACTCTATGGTCTAGAGGTAAAATCATCGCCGCAAGTCAGCTGTTTAACACCTGATTTTCAGAGATGAAGGTTTCTGGTTCAAATCCTAGTAAAGGTAGTTACTTTTTTATGGATTTGAATACTAGACAGTGGTTACCAGTGTACATTGACGGTTGGGGTTCAAATTATTATGTATCATTATAATCAACCCACCGGTTTGGTCTAGTCTAGAGGTAAAGTCGTTGCCAAAATCAGCTGTTTAACAGCTGATTTTTGGAGATGAAGGTTCCTGGTTCAAATCCTAGTAGAGGTAGTTACTTTTATATGGATTTGAACAATAGACAGTGGTTACTGGTGTACTTTGATGGTTGGGGTTCAATTAACCATACTCACTCAGGAATGGTTGACCTGAGTGTGTACAACAAGACTACACCTCATTTGCACTTCATACACATCATCCTCATCTCATTGGGTCATGGGGTTGCTTATTGTTCTGCATTGAACAGATTGCAACGTACACACGTTAGGAATTACAAAAAAAAATTATAATCAGCTGTTTAACAGCTGATTTTCGGAGATGAAGGTTTCTGGTTCAAATCCTAGTAAAGGTAGTTACTTTTTTATGGATTTGAATACTAGACAGTGGTTACCATTGTATATTGATGGTTGGGATCAAATTATTATATATCATTATAATCAGCTGTTTAACAGCTGATTTTCGGTGATGAAGTTTTGTGGTTCAAATCCTAGTGAAGGTAGTTATTTTTTTTATGGATTTGAATACTAGACAGTGGTTACCAGCAGTGACGGATTTATAAATTTTTTGCCCCTAGGCACTATTCTGACTGCCGCCCTTTTGAAACATGCCACATCTGTGCCAAAGTTATTACTCAATTTAAAAAAAAGTAAATCTAACGAGTTCATAAACGGGTGTTGTTAAAATCATCAAAAGATACTTAATTAGATTTTAATCACATTTTAAAAGGTTTATACTATAACAAACTAAAAATACAGGTATTCATAAAAACACCGAGAGACAGAAAAAGCTGCTTCAATTCATCAACAGCATTGTTTCTGTTGCCCAACAATCTATCTCTTATTATTTTAGCGGCACCTGTCAGGTCGTGCCGCCCCTAGGCACTGGCCTAGTGTGCCTAGTGGGAAATCCGTCACTGGTTACCAGTGTACATTGATGGTTGGGGTCAAATTATTATATCATTATAATCAGCTGATTTTCGGTGATGAAGTTTTCTGGTTCAAATCCTAGTAAAGGTAGTTCCTTTTTAATGGATTTGAATACTAGACAGTGGTTACCGGTGTACTTTGATGGTTGGGGTTCAATTAACCATACTCTCTCAGGAATGGTCGGCCTGAGTCTGTACAAGACTACACCTCATACGATTCATCCTCATCTCATTGGATGATGGGGTTGCTTATTGTTCTGAATTGAACAGACTGCAATGTAAACTTATTACACATAAAATATTTTGTCATTTAGTAAAATCAACAAATCTAAAAGTTAACATTAACATTTTTCCTCTAAAAAGTCATATTCAGGTGGATTTTTGTTTAATATATAATATTTATTTTGTGTGACATTTAAAAAAAAATACAAGGGTTATTTTTTCAACATCCTATTGGTTATACAAATAAAACTATTGAGAATAATAAAATAAATAAATTATTTGCACTCAATCTGTTAGTTGCAAGGCTAAAATAAATAGTTCTGTTTCTTATCACATGGTCAGCCAATTAAATGACTGGATCATTTAAGAACAGAAGAGGCAGAGGTGTAAATGACACTAATCAGAGTTAGCTCCTCTGAAAGTAATGAATTTTATTATGCAGCCAGACCCTGTGGTGAATGAAGTGAAGGTGTCATTTGCAGAGTGGAAAATATGTGCGTTTCAGAGGGCTTGGCATGCTGATAAGCATAATTTTCCACTCAGTGAGTTGTGGCATGGTAAACCACCACACTCCTCGTTTTACTTAGTAAAACCTCTACAGGTTCAAACCAGCCTTTTGGCTGATGACCTAAACAACAAAATAAATTTATTAACATAAATCCGTGGTTATTTTTCAACATAATCACCTTTTTTTTATTTTTTTACCTTTTATTTGTTATCGGGAACTGTGCTTTATAGACAACCACCCAATTTGATCCCGGCTTTTCCCTGTATTTTTTGGCGTTATTTGGCATGAATTTTTGAATAGGGACCCCCAGTGGAGTTTGTTCAGTTATGGCTGTCAGCTGGTCACCATACAAAGTCGCTTGCCCAACCAGTGTTACTTAACAAATAATAGCGCCTTTCTACCAGTTGACTGACTGGGTTGGCCCGAAGGCCATCACCATTTAAATTGTGGTATTTATCATACAGGTGTACAAGCTTTCCAATATCTTCTTCATAAAACATTGCCACATGTCACTTAAAATAGGTCTGCATGGAGTTTTGGAGCGTGTTGTCTATTCGGAAGCTCTGCCCTCCTAGCTACTTCTTCAGTTCAGGGAACAGGTGGAAGTTGCTCGGCGCTACATCGCGGCTATACGCCGAATGATCAAAAATGCACCATTGAAACTTGTCAAGAAGCCGTTTGGTTACTGGAGCACTGTGAGGACATTCTTTATCATGGATGAACACAACTCCTGAAGTGAGCATTACTCTTCTTTTGTTTTGAACGGCTCTCCACAACTACAATAAATGCAGAAGATTACTGTGAAACTTTGTGGTGATTTCAGAAAAAAAAACCAATTTCATTATCAACACAGTCGAAAGCTTTAATTAAATCTAAAATCCTTGTATGCATTGGGTAAATCGTTTAGTTAAATAATTTAAAAAGTAGTAATTTACTTACGTTGTAAGTATTTTTCAAGTAATATGTTTCTGCTTTCAGGGTATCCTTGGTCTATACTTTTTCTTTGAAAAACTTGAATACGATCTAGAATTTTGGTGGTGGCTTCCAGTTACCAGTCTTATGCTCTACATTCACGTTTACTGTATTGGTAAGTTATCTTATTCCTTCATTGACGATATTAGCAAAAAATTGTTATTTTGTATTTACATAATTTATTTCTTAAGGTCGGCCTAAGGTAGGCCAGCCCGTGGTGTAGTGGTCAGCACAACTGGCTGCTCTGCCGGGGTCCCGGGTTCGATTCCCGGTCAGGTCTGGTATTTTTTCATCTATAAATCACCACACATCATTACCTACGCACAAGCCCAAGGCTTATGTAGGCATCATCACTCAATAAAAAAAAAAAAGTTGAAGTCCTTATCACTTATCGATTAATTTAAAGTCATTTTTTGTTTTAATTTACTCATCTGTACTAAAATTCAGGAACTTGACAATTTTTTTTTTTTAACGTTCGACTGTTCTGCAATTACTGCTAATGCAAATAGTGAAGGATGAAATGATTGTAATGTATGAAAATATGCCGTTCCTGAATGGGATTCTAACCCAAGACCGCATGATGAGAGGCGAGCATGTTACCAACTACGCCAATGCGGCCAGCAAACTTTTTATAGAAAAACATGATTTAAATTTTAACAAATTTAAACATGATTAAATGATATTGTTGCCCATAGCAGGCAGGTGGAGTGTTAAATTAGTTGCTTTTGATCTGCTAGTTCCAGGGCTACAAAAATTAGTTTTGTTTCTTATCACATGGTCAGCCAATTATATGACTGAAACATTTAAGAACAGAAGAGGTACAGGTGTAAAAAACACTTGTCAAGAGTTTTCTCCTCTGAGAGTAATGAATTTCATCATTACATAGCCAGACCCACCGGGTTGGTCTAGAGGTAAATTCGTCGCCGTGAGTCAGCTGTTTAACAGCTGATTTTCAGAGACAAAGGTTCCTGGTTCAAATCCTAGTAAAGTTAGTTACTTTTATACGGATTTGAATACTAGACAGTGGTTACCGTTGTACTTTGATGGTTGGGGTTCAATTAACCATACTTGCTCAGGAATGGTCGGCCTGGGTCTGTACAAGACTATACCTCATTTACACGTCATACACATCATCCTCATTACATTGGGTCATGGGGTTGTTTATTGTTCTGAATTGAACAGATTGCAACTTACACAAATTAGAAATAAAAAAAAACATAGCCAGACCCAGTGGTGAATGAAATGAAGGTGTCTTTTCCAGCATGGAAAGTAGATGCTTTAACTTTTTTTTTATTTCACAACAGTGACTACGACCAGTAAATTAGATAACAAAATTACAAAAACAGTGACTTAAATTACTTATAGGAGAGCACCACTCACTAGCAGTGTTCCAAAAAAAAAAAATTAATTAGGATAAATTATTTATTTTATATTCATTAGACTAACAAATTAGATTTTCTTATAGTATTTTAAATGGATGGTTTAAGAACTATATCATGTCCCTACTCCAGCGTCATTTCAGTCTTTGTGGTGTATTTCCTGGCGAGTGATTAGAAATTAACTCCTGAAAAAGTGAATTATCGTTTGAGTCTAATTTATCTCTAAACTGCTGATAAAATTTTATATAGTCCAGCCTCTCTTAGTTTGCTCCTAATGTAAACAAATAATGACGTCACTGAGCATGCGCATTATATCAAAATGTGTACACACCGATTAAAAAGTAACAACAAAATACTTTCAAAAGTATTTAAATAAAAAATACTTTTAAAAGTATTTTTGTAAATGAAATTGTTAGGCCTACAACATATCATGACTGATGTTTTTAGTACTTTAAGTACTTATAATTTAAAAAATAGTTAACTTAATAGGAATACAACATCCGTAAAGTCGCAGACTCTAATATGCACCCTGTAGTTGGTGGCTTTTGTTTGTTGACAGTAGGAGCAAACTAAGAACGGCTGAACTGTAAAAGTTTCGTTAACGTAAGGTACGTGGAGGTCATTGTGTAGAGTTTTGTTGGAAAAGTAGCATGGAGCGTCAGTAATTAACCTTAGAAATTTATATTGAAACCTTCTTTATTCGTAGTATAATGGAATTCTTTGCCGAGACGTAGATGTGACTGCCATATGACCAAGTTGGTTTCAGTAAAGTCTTGTATGTTACCAATTTAGAGCCTAGTGGTAATTTATATTGTCTAGAAAGAAGTCTGTACAGTTGCTTAAGTCTTTCATTTAATATAATTTACGTTTAATGTTAATGTAGTTATTCCAAGACAGATGTCTGTTTAAGTGAAGCCCTATGTATTGTCGCCGACCGGGGCCGACGACACGTGGCTAAACCTTGTTTGTGGAATTGGTGGCCCTGAAAAGGGCCGTTGTTGGCGTTTGGAAGCGGTGAGCCGCGTGATGGAAGCGGAGCCCGAAGAGTGACAGCTCGGCTACCGGGTTCAGGCCTAGCCTTCCCTCAGTGGCAGTTGGGTCCCCACTATAGCGTGGCAGTGGTGGCCCCCAGAGCCCCACAGTGTCGGGTCGACGTAGTCCGTCTGCCGATAGCGCGGCCGAGGCAGCTCTCTCCGGGCTGGCAAAGGCTGACCGGTGCGGGAATGTAGCATCTGCCATCGGTAGCGTAGACCAGGATGGTGCGTCTGGTCTTGGCTGGGCTCGTCTTCTGGCTGGAGCTGTTCTTTCTTGGTTCTTCTCCACTTGCGAGTTGAGAGAAGAGTGACTCTCGCAGACGAGGGCCCTCTCTTAAATACCTCTCCGCCGAGTCAACAAGGTGGTGGGGAGAGGCTGTAGGCTCTCCGCGTAACATTGGTAGTGGGACCGTCTGCAGGCGCTATGTTGGTAGGGGAAGTCGGCGAAAGTATCAAATTGAGTTTGTTTGTGGTAAGGCATGACTGAAAAGATAAACTGGAGGACAATTAACCCTCCTTAACGTAAAAGTTATTTGGTATGTCTTCTCAGCGTTAACTTTGATACGCTATTGCTTAAACCAAAATTCAAGCTGTGGAAGATGATGTTGAATGTTGTGGGTAGCAGGAAGTGGATTATCGGCTGAAGAGAATATGACAGTATCATCAGCAAAGGAAGCAGTTATTGTCTGGGGGAAAGTAGGGATGTCTGCAGTTTATATGAAGTAAAGAATAAAAACTAAAATTGATCCTTGAGGGATTCCTGTAAACATTGGAAAATTAAATCAGAAAAAGTAAATACTTGGGATACAGTAAAAACCTCTTCACTCAGAAAAGATTGAATGACGTGATAGTATTGTGACACTTATCGCTAAGGCCCGTTTCGGGATCTAGATAATTAATAATACACTAAAGTTTACAATTACAAATATTTATTACACTAAAAGATTTACAAAATAAATAATAAACTAATTATAATGAAGTAATACAATAAATAACTTAATAATTTACTTAAAATAAATAATAAACAATAAATAACTTAATAATTTACTTAGCACTACTTACAATCAATTTTATAGAATACACATACAAAATGAAACTGAATACACAAAAACTGAATTTAATGCACCTACACAATAACTTTACACAATACACACACACACACACACACACACACACACACACACACACAAAGACAGTATAACAATACCTCAGAACCATTAACCTGATACAACGCCCCGATAGTCACTCGTCAAAGATCAAACGAATACTAACTCACTGACCACGCTTGGGGGTCTATTTATATAGGGCGGGTTCAAAGAGACTTCTTGAACGACACAGAGATTCGATCAATAATCTTTTTTTATTAGTTCTTGAAAAGTCATAACTGATGAACTGATGTAAACAAGTAACAAAAGATCTATTTTTAATGGGAAGTGTTACAGGTCCCTTTCATAAATAGTTGTACAACAATACCCGACCTTCTCATACACCTTTTATCATACACAATAGCGCAGTCCTATTAAATAATTTTTATGAATAGATATCCTTTTATAAATAGGCATACTTTTATTGTTACTATTGTCCTATTGTTACTTTTCCACTCTATTATCTACTCTTTACCATTTTATGAACATTTTACTAGAAATTTCGCGAACCATGCCATTCTTTGATATTGTCACAGTACGAGGGGGGTACCCAAAAGAAACCGGAATTATTTTTTAAAACTATTTATTTTTAATTTTTTTACAAAAGAACCTTATCCCCTTCAAAATACTCTCCATTACAACTAATACATTTGTCCCACCGAAGCTTCCACTATTCAAAACATTTTTTGTACTCCTCTTCAGTGATGGCTGCCAGCTCATCCGTCGTTTTTTCTTGACATCATCAACGTTGTTAAATCGGAGACCTTTCATGCCCCTTTTCATGCGTGGGAACAAGAAAAAATCACACGGAGCCAGATCGGGTGAGTACGGTGCGTGTGGTAGCAAAACCATGCCGTTTTTCGCCAAAAACTGGGTAACCGAGATTGCCGTGTGTGCAGGCGCGTTGTCGTGGTGGAAAAACCAGTCCCCTGTCTGCCACAAATTAGGTCTTTTACGACGAATGCTGTTTCGTAGTCTTCTTAACATTTCAAGATAAAAAGCTTGATTTACCGTCTGGCCTGGTGGAACGAACTCTAAATGGACAATTCCCCTCACATCAAAAAAACAAATCAGCATTGTTTTGATGTTCGATCTGACTTGACGACTTTTTTTTGGTCGGGGTGATAATGAAGTCTTCCATTGACTGGATTGTTGTTTGGTTTCTGGGTCGTACCCATAGCACCAAGACTCGTCACCCGTAATGATCTTTGACATGAAATCTGGATCAGTTTCAAGCTGTTGTTTCAAATCACTACACGTTTCAATTCGACGTTCTTTTGAGTGTCTGTCAGAACCCGAGGCACAAACTTGGCAGCGACTCTTTTCATTGTCAAGTCTTCTGTTAAAATGCGTTGGACTGAGCTCCAAGATAACCCACTAACCTGTGATATTTGGTCAATGGTCTGTCGTCGGTCTGTTCGTACAATTTCTTTCACTTTCACAACATTTTCGTCTGTTCGGGAAGTCGACGGTCGTCCAGAACGAGGTTTGTTCTCAATCGACACGTCGCCATTTTTAAAGCGCAAAAACCACTCGTACACTTGGGTTTTTCCAATAGCGTCGTCTTTGTAAGCTGTGTTCAACATTACAACTGTTTCCGCGGCGTTTTTACCGAGCAAGAAGCAAAATTTCACAGCCGCACGTTGTTCATTAAAACTTGCCATCATGAAAAACGACACGAGCACAAAACAGCACTAGCGAGAACAATCACTGCACGAGAACAGAACAAGCTAGATCAACGAACAAAATGGCATTGAACTGGCAATGAGTAGCGCTACAAGCAGCCTAGTGGCGGGAATTTGTACTGCACAAGCTCCGCCCACAGCAGAGCTATTCCGGATACTTTTGGGTACCCCCTCGTATATTTGTGGCAAGAACCTTAATTTAGTCAAAAGGCTGTTTATCCAAACTCTATCGAACAAATGTTTGAATATAATTTTGTTTATTCTTTTATTTTCAGGTTTTGGACCTCTCCCGTGGGCGTTTGTCGGTGAAATTTTCCCACCGAACATAAAAGAACTTGCTTCTAGTTTATGTACATCATTCAGTTTCTTCCTTGCATTTATAATCACAAAATTCTTTGTGAATATTTCTGATAAATTAGGAACATTTGTGGCATTTTGGATCTTCTCAAGCTTTTGTATTGTGGCATTAATATTCGTTGTTATTCTGATGCCAAACACACGTGGCCTTTCATTACAAGAAATTCAAGATCTATTGAATGGAAGACCGATCACTCGTCTCGATCGAATCCCCGAAGAAGTACCGATTAAAAATGCGAATACAAACAATCTTATTTAATTTTAGTTGTTGTTTTTTTGTTGATTGAAATACTGTTTCGATGCATCGTATCTGTTATCAAGTGGTGAGTGAAAAATTATAGCTTTAATGTAATTAGTTCCATTGAACAATATAAAATACGTTTTAGATTAAGCTCATTTTTTCCATTCTCATTTATGTAGTTATTAATATGTGAGTTGCAGTCAGGCTGCTGAAATTTTTTAGTAATTTACATTTGTATTATAGGCCGGGGGTTTACTGGAGTGCAGTTCAGGATAGGCAGGGCAGGAGCGAAAACTGTGCACCCATTGTTGCTTGTAGTGTACCGTATATTGGGAGGCAGACATGTGTGCCACAGCAACGTGTCTGTGTCGAGCAGCCACAGTTTGTAGTCGAGGCACAGTTTTAGTACACGCATTTAAACAGGAAACATGTTGGTCCAAGAGAAGCTAATAAAATTTGTGCTGATTACATGAAAAACTCTTCAGTGGTAAACCTAGCATAATTCTTGAATGTAGTAATGTCAAACTTGTGTTAACTTGAAATTACCAAGCATTTTACATTTTTTTATAAAGTCACTTTGCCATCAAATTTTCTTCCTTCGCTTTGAAAATATACAATACAATATTAAGTAGTAATTCAATACAATACAAGTAAAATTAATTCTTCTATACCGTATTCGGATTGAAAATATACAATACAATATTAAGTAATTCAATACAAGTAAAATTAATTTTTCTATACCGCATTCGGATTGAAAATATACAATACAATATTAAGTAATTCAATACAAGTAAAATTAATTTTTCTATACCGCATTCGGATTGAAAATATACCATACAATATTAAGTAATTCAATGCAATACAAGTAAAATTAATTTTTCTATACCGCATTGGGATTGAAAATATACAATACAGTATTAAGTAATTCAATGCAATACAAGTAAAATTAATTCTTCTATACCGCATTCGGATTGAAAATATACAATACAGTATTAAGTAATTCAATGCAATACAAGTAAAATTAATTCTTCTATACCGCATTCGGATTGAAAATATACAATACAGTATTAAGTAATTCAATGCAATACAAGTAAAATTAATTCTTCAATACCGCATTCGGATTGAAAATATACAATACAGTATTAAGTAATTCAATGCAATACAAGTAAAATTAATTCTTCTATACCGCATTCGGATTGAAAATATACAATACAATATTAAGTAATTCAATGCAATACAAGTAAAATTAATTCTTCTATACCGCATTCGGATTGAAAAAATACAATACAATATCATGTAATTCAATACAATACAAGTAAAATTAATTCTTCTATACCACATTCGGATTGAAAATATACAATACAATATTAAGTAATTCAATACAATACAAGCAAAATTAGTTCTTCTATACCGCATTCGGATTGAAAAAATACAATACAATATTAAGTAATTCAATACAATACAAGTAAAATTAATTCTTCTATACCGCATTCGGATTGAAAAAATACAATACAATATCATGTAATTCAATACAATACAAGTAAAATTAATTCTTCTATACCACATTCGGATTGAAAATAATTACAATATTAAGTAATTCAATACAATACAAGCAAAATTAATTCTTCTATACCGCATTCGGATTGAAAAAATACAATACAATATTAAGTAATTCAATACAATACAAGTAAAATTAATTCTTCTATACCGCATTCGGATGAATCCAATACTAACCTATTACTCTCACTAAAATGATCCAACGCGCTAAATGGCCAAACATGAGCTAATCTCTGAACCTGAAAGAAATATTCGCCTGTCCTGCATGTGCCAGTATATGCTGGTAGAAATATCTGCTCTGCCTGCGCTGCGCTGCTCGTGTCCGTCTCAAACGGCCTGTGCCACCTGCACTCCAGTATACGCCCGGCCATAAACTCTCTTGTTTTTTATTTTTTAATATAATTACAGTACAATCTCATTTATCTGGACTAACTGGGAACGGAATTGATCCAAATAATCGAAAATTCGGATTAACCAGTTACAGTAGGAAATATGCATTAAAACAGTAGGTGGAAAGTGAACGCACCAGGGGGTTCTCGTGTTCGTGTGACTTGTTGTGAAAGCGTTTGTATAGGTATTCAATGGAATTTTGTACAAGTGGTGTTTTCAAATCTGTATGTAAGGTTTTGTTGCTAACGTAAAGAGGTGTATGGCAAATGCACCTCTTTACGTTAGCAACAAATTCTTACATACAGATTTGAAAACACCACTTGTACAAAATTCTATTGAATACCTATACAAACGCTTTCACAACAAGTCACACGAACACGAGAACCCCCTGGTGCGTTCACTTCCACCGTCCATTTACCTGATAATCCCCCTAGACACCTTAAAAGATGCTGGAGTAGAGACCTGCAAATGTGATATACAAATTTCATTTTTGAGGAGGCACCAACGGGGGCCCTACCCCTCTCATGCCTATCATGTCATTTACATTATTATCATAATCATCACATTTGCATGTTGTAAAATTTTACAGTTGTAAATAAAGAATTAAAGAGAAGAAAAACAGTAGTACTATATCTAATAAACTTAAAGAGATCTATATTACAATAATACACTACTATATTTACATTAGTACTCAATAGTTATGTCCACACTCGATTGCACTAAGCACATGCCTCTTCTCATACCACAGTGCGTGCCTCGATGCAAGGGACGCATCCATCAAGGCATGCCCGGTATAAGTCAAAAATAGCAGATTTTCGTACCGCACAGCAAAGCACAAGAAGTTCCACCAGCCTTCGATTTCTGTGCGTTTCAACATTCAATTTGTAGTATTTTATAGTGTATTTTATATAATCATTGGTCCGGAGTTCTGAATAAATGAGGTTGTACTGTACTGTATAAAGTAATGGTGTACTTAATAATTGTTATTATCTGAATCAGTTTCGATAATATGGATTTTATTAATTTGGGAAAGTAATGATGAGACACAATGCTGACAAATTTACTACGCACTTTAAAATTCCCAGCTGTGTATTTTTATGAGCTTTCATTCAAATTGAAAATCTATGTAATTCAAAAGGACAAGGGACTTTTTGGTTGAGTTTGGTCAAACATTTTTTAAATGTTGCTCTCTACAATTTCAGATTTGACATCACGTTATTTTTTTCCAAATTTCTTCCCATACACAATTCGTTTGATTTTTAACCTCAAATGAATGCAATTTCAAATTTAGTGCACCCTTCTGATGCCAGTAATAAACTTACATGTAGCACGGGTGCAAATGCTAGTAGGATAATCAATTTTTTAGACTTCTTCTTCTTCTTCCTATTATGGTTTAAACCTTCTGAATTCTCGGCCCATCTTTTTCACAGCCTACCTACATCTTTTCGTTCATCAGGTGTATAACTTAATTTGCTTTTTGCATATCTATCTTCACTCATTCATATTATATGTTCTTCCCATTTCTCTTTGTTTTTGTCGACTGTTTCTAAGAGGGAGGAGATATTTAAATGGGCCCGGATTTCTTAATATGATCCATCAAACGACACCCCTGAGCCCTTCTTAAGAACCGCATTTTTGCCGCTTGGATTTGACATTCATATTTCCTCCCTAGTACTCAGGACTCACTGTCATGGAGCAATACTGGAACAACCAGTCTTGTAAAATTTCAACAGGTTTCTTTCCGAACTTTTTTACCCAGCAACGGTGTTGCTGTCCTACTTACCCAAAACGATTCTAGCATTTATAGCATACGTGAAATCACATCTCAGGTATTATTTAAAATGCTGTACGTGGTCTATCAGACAGCCATTAATAACTAATTTTCTTCCCCTAGAAAGCCATCGATTTTGTCTTGACAGTGGGTGTATCAAAGTATATTAATATACTCTTGAAAAATATTTTATTTTTTCAGATTATAAACCTCTTTCTGCTACTCATCTTCAGATTAAAATTTTTTAGTGATTCGGATAAAACCTGTTTTACTGTATCACCTGTTACTACAAGTTTTCTTTTGTATTAAAGTATTGTTATAATACAGTATTAAAAAATAATTTTATTGTAGAAAAATTATTTTAAATTATTTAGCTACGTTAAATCAAATTTATGTTCTAAATGTTATGTGTTAATTTTGCATTTTTCGAAATTGAAATGGACTAAAGAAATTTTTGAAAAGTTTTATGTGTTTTTATTTGTGTCTTTATTATTATTATTATAATATTTTGTATTCATTGACAGGTATTTTCTTAGAATAATATGTTAAATTAATTTCTGTAAGATATTAAGTAAAGTTGTGTTGAATCAAAATAAACAATCTCTATTTCTGATAAAATTTAGTTATCACAGCTGTTTTAAAAAATTTTTTCAAATGAGATATTCTCCGGTATAAGGAGACATAATGTTCCCTTTTTACACTGAACAGTTTAAAATGTCAGCCATGTTTTCTTAAACTATATCCTACCAAAATTTCATTTCAATATCTCTACTCTAGATGGCAGCACATTAGTTTAACTGACCACATGTGGAAACAGACCACTGTGGAAAAAGGGCACATAACATCATTTTTATTTTGGTTATAACCCACCGTGTTGGTCTAGAGGTAAAGTCGTCGCCAAAATCAACTGTTTAACAGCTGATTTTCGGAGACGAAGGTTCCTGGTTCAAATCCTAGTAAAAGTAGTTACTTTTATATGGATTTGAATGCTAGACAGTGGTTACTGGTGTACTTTGATGGTTGGGGTTCAATTAACCATACTCTCTCAGGAATGGTCGACCTGAGTCTGTACAAGACTACATCTCATTTAGACGTCATACACATCATCCTCATCTCATTGGGTCATGGGGTTGCTTATTGTTCTGAATTGAACAGATTGCAACGTACACAAATTAGGGATTACAAAAAAAAAATAATATTTCAAAAAAGGTCATTTTTTATTTTGATTCTGCACAACTTAACAATTCAAGTATTATTAATTCACATGTATGTTTGTGTCTGTGTGTTACTTTGTTTTATTTTATGTATTCTAAGCCTGACTTCAACATATTTAAGGCATCTGTTATTATAAAAATTTAGAATTTTATTTTTTTTTAAAATATGATAGTAAGATCTGCAAGAAAGTGTTATGTTCCTGAAAAGTTGTTTTCTAGTCTGGTTGGACAAGTGTTGTATTGTATGTATAATGTATTGGAATACTAGTAAGAATAGTATTTGATTTTGTAGTATTGTTACAGTAAGGATTAGTTGAGAAGAAAGGGCGGGAAATTATTTTAAAAATTTTGAGGTTATAAATTTAATGGACACTTTTTTTATCATAAAAATATTATATTTTTGATTTTGTTGTTTATTTAAATACAGAAATGGAACTGTTTGGTGAATATTCAAATTAAATGTTTTCTCTTTTTTTAATTTCTTAATTCTGGGTTCTGCTAATTAGAAGTTTTCACTCATTGTAGAAAATACATCAACTCGAATTTCTGTTTCCTTCTCTCTGTAAGACTCCAAGTTTTGCCACACTTATCATTTAAAACTGTCATTACATTACAAAATATATTCATTGAACATCTGTGAGCCTTTCTCAATTTTTAATTTTTTATGTATCCAATCCAAAATACAGTTAGTCAACTGTTGGTGCATATAATAATTCAACTTTGAAATTTTACTATCTGCTGGACACTCTGTACACACTTTATTCTTATAACCAGAACCCACTTTACTTTGAAATGTAATATCTTTCTTCTATAAGAAAATGTGAAATTTCACTTGAAGGCCGAATGAGAACTTGTGCTAAGTGGCGATATCAGCTGTGTTTTGTAGTGGAAATCACCACTAGTCATTTGCTTTTGCTACTGTCATTAAGAAAAAAATGTTAAGTTTGTTTTGATCAGCCTTAGAATTCCGAAGTTCTCACTAAATTATTAAGTGTAAAGTAAATATGTGCTACGTAAACATGTTAAAAAATAAATCCATAATAAATTTGTATACATAACACACTATGATTATTTTATCAAACATCTTATGTAGGATTTTAAACAGCCGTATTATTTAAAATTGAGTATATATATTTCTAACCACCAGAATACTAAAAATTAATAGACCATTATAACAAAGTTATAAATAATACTACACAAAAAAATATATAGACACTGAAACACATAAATGCAGTTCTACAAGTCTAAGCACACATCTTTCATTTTTAAACAATGTTTTCAGAAATTACATTCTTATGTCTCGTTGACCGCTCAGCTTGCAGGAGTAAACTGACTGACTTGTTATCCCCACTCCAAAAATGATCCTGTTGCTATAGAAATTGTTAGGCCATCAACTAGTTGAGGCTTTAAATGAAACCTCACATATTCTATTAAAAAATTTATTTATTTGTATTGTATTAACTTTAATACAAACATAATTTTACAAAATTGTTTATGCACAATGATAAGAGTACTTAATTCTACTTAATAATTTTTATTTACACTCAATCTGTTAGTTGCAGGGCTAAAATAAATAGTTCTGTTTCTTATCACATGATTAGCCAATTAAATGACTGAATCATTTAAGAACAGAAGAGGTAGAGGTGTAAAAGATACTAATCAGAGTTGTCTCCTCTGAAAGTAATGAATTTCATTATACAGCCAGACCCTGTGGTGAATGAAGTGAAGGTGTCATTTGCAGTGTGGAAAATATGTGCTTTTCAGAGGGCCCGGCATACTGATAAGCGTACTTTTCCACTCAGTGAGGAAGGCAATTGTAAACCACTTCACTCCTCGTTTTACTTAGTAAAACCTCTAGAGGTTCAAACCAGTCTTTCGGCTGATCACCTAAACAACAACAATTTTTTAAATCTCTTTTAGGATTTACTTGATATTTTATCTTAATCCATATTTTTATAATGTCTAACATAACCTTACTTTTTTTATATATTGAACCAAACTAGCATTTTTAATATTGTACTTTGTTTTTTTAGGGATTTTCATCGGTGATTGATATTCGGGTGTGGCAAAAATATTTGCCAGAATTGTTTATTGTTATTAATCTGTTTTAAAAAAAAATTGTTATAAAATATTTTGTAAACATTTTTAAAATAAAAAATAATATATTACTATTAGGTACTTAAGAGATTATAAGGTATATTTTCATCATTAACTGAAATATTTTTTATACTCATGTCTACCTACATGTATAAGTATACTTAATTTATAAGTTAGTAAGTATACTTAATCTACATGTATATATACTTAATTCGTTTAATTGTATGAAAATCTATATTTTTCTTAATGATAAGTATATCTTAAGGTTATTCTACCAGAAATTTTATTGATTGTAAGCCAGAATTACTTAACCTCACTTCACAAGTTTTAATTTTACATTCTCTTCAATTAAAAATGAAAAACCGTGAAAACTGTATTTTAGGGGAGCAGTGCGCTGTTTCCTTCTCCATGTTAACATTTGTACATTTTTCTGAGCAACCAGTAAAGATATCGTCATTCTACTTTTTATTTAGTATGAAAATTCAAAACATTTTACACTTTTATTCATATACTTTTTACAAAATAATGTTTAAAATTTTTTTACTGATAAATTAGGTACCAATATTGTACAACCCACCGGGTTGGTCTAGAGGTAAAGTCGTCGGCGAAATCAGCTGTTTAACAGCTGATTTTCGGAGACGAAGGTCCCTGGTTCAAATCCTAGTAAAGTTAGTTACTTTTATATGGATTTGAATACTAGACCGGTGTACTTTGATGGTTGGGGTTCAGTTAACAATACTCTCTCAGGAAAGGTCGACCTGAGTCTGTACAAGACTA